>VDFB02106466.1:0-29651 GCA_007258455.2 Sequoia sempervirens | reverse complement strand
ATATTAATGCTTCAAACTTAAGATTCGTTTCATTGTTATAATGATCAAAATGTTATACTTTTCTATACATTCAAGCATTCTCTTTCCCCCTACCCTTTGCTCTCCCCCCCTCCTTTTAAGAATTTTATTTGTCATAAAAGATTCACATTTTTGTCTCATTTACACAAATTTATCTAAAGTGCTAGGAGTGAATAAAGATATGTAAAAGATGATGGATTATGTCTAAACAACAATTTTCCATCTTATAGATAATTAAATCCTTAATATTTGAATAGTTTAGAGCTCAAATAATGCTTGTATATGCATGTGTAGCAATAAGGGAGCCTATGTGAAGATTGAAATTTAAAACATCACTTTGGTATTTTTCCTTAGGCAGTGAAATTATATTTTGAGTAATACAAACCTACACACACACATTTCTATTATTTTTCAAGCATTGCATTGAAGAAATTTTTTCTCTTATAACCTACCCTCGACTAGACATGGAGGTATATAATATTGGTTTCTGGGTTTATTCTTTAAGTAGTTAATTTCATAGAGGAAGACTAAAATCTTCTTAATGTCCTGTGTCAGGTGTGAAAGCATATGAATCACTTGCTGAAGGAACCATTTTGTATTCATCCAAAAATTGGTTTGTTCTTTTTTTTATGTTTCTTGCATGTTTTTTTTTAAGGCTCTAGAGATGTAGCTCAACTCTTTCCTTTGCACTTTTCATCTATTTTGATGATTACATTAGATTGTCCTCATAATTTTTCATGTAGATATGTTTGTAACCTGATTTTCTACCAATCAATTTGCAAACCACTCACATATTAAGGACCATTTCACTAACTTGTAGTCATCCATTACTTCATATGTTGCATGTTGTGTCTTTATGCCAATAAATCCTGATGATTGCAAGAACTTTAATCCTACAAGTGTACCCAATCTTTCTCAAGTAAAAGTCTTACCTTATTTTATAGTACTTTAAATGGTTAAGTGAAGGTGCTTCTTTAGATCTGAGATAGTTGAACCCTGGATTAAAATATGGTATTAGATGGGTAGTATAATGATAAAACTAAGGTCCATTGAACACAAATTATTAACATAATTTACTGGACTATGAATAGTGTTACAATTATAATTATTTCTCCTTTACCTACCTCTGCATTAATGAAAAAGATAGCAGATATTGGAAGTTCATTACATGTCTCATGTATACATGTTAGTATTTTAATTTTGTTTAAGTTGTTCAAGAGCTTGATTAGGTCAAGAATATGTTCTACAAGCTATGTTCTCTTGACACTGCTCAACATTTTCCCTACACATTTTCTCTTCAATCCAGACGTTTCTTAACTCCTTCCCTTGTTAACCCTTGGGTGTTCTCAAGTGTAATGCTTTTTCTATGCATCTTGCAGTCTGTATGTATGATCAGTCATCTCTTATGAAGCATGGATAACCTTTCATGGAATTTTTGTTGTAATTAGACAATTGCCATTGTGAGAATAATCATTTAATTTGTATGGAAGTAAGTCCTTTTCATATTATTTGACTTGGTATTGTAAACTTGTCTTTATAGGATTCTCTAGGGGGGAACAACTGAACTGTGATGATAGGTAGAGTTGTTTCTTAACTCCTTCCCTTGTTAGCCCTTGGTTGTTCTCAAGTGTAATGCTTTTTCTATGCATCTTGTAGTCTGTATGTATGATCAATCATCTCTTATGAAGCATGGATAACCTTTCATGGAATTGTTGTTGTAATTAGACAATTGCCATTGTGAGAATAATCATTTAATTTGTATGGAAGTAAGTCTTTTTCATATTATTTGACTTGTTATTGTAAACTTGTCTTTGTAGGATTCTCTAGGGGGGAACAATAGAACTGTGATGATAGGTAGAGTTGTTTCTTAACTCCTTCCCTTGTTAGCCCTGGTTGTTCTCAAGTGTAATGCTTTTTCTATGCATCTTGCAATCTGTATGTATGATCAGTCATCTCTTATAAAGCATGGATAACCTTCATGGAATTGTTGTTGTAATTAGAAAATTCCCTTTGTGAGAATAATCATGTATTTTAAGGGTGTGTTATTTGACTTGGTATTGTAAATTGTCTTTGCGGGATTCTCGGGGGGAAACAGAACTATGATGATAGGTAGAGTTGTTTCTTAACTCTTCCCTTGTTAGCCCTTGGTTGTTCTCAAGTGTAATGCTTTTTCTATGCATCTTGTAGTCTATATGTATGATCAATCATTTCTTATGAAGCATGGATAACCTTTCATGGAATTGTTGTTGTAATTAGACAACCTATTGTGAGAATAATCATTTAATTTGTATGGAAGTAAGTCTTTATATTTGGTATTGAAAGCTTGTCTTTAGGATTCTCTCGGGGGAACAAACAAAATGATGATAGGTAGAGTTGTTTCTTAACTCCTTCCCTTTTTAGCCCTTGGTTTGTTCTCAAGTGTAATGATTTTCTATGCATCTTGCAATCTGTATGTATGATCAGTCATCTCTTATGAAGCATGGATAACCTTTCATGGAATTGTTGTTGTAATTAGACAATTTCCATTGTGAGAATAATCATTTAATTTGTATGGAAGTAAGTCTTTTTCATATTATTTGACTTGGTATTTTAAACTTGTCTTTGTAGTATTCTCTCGGGGGGAACAAAGAACTGTGATGATAGGTAGAGTTGTTTCTTAACTCCTTCCCTTGTTAGCCCTTGTTGTGTCAAGTGTAATGCTTTTCTATGCATCTTGTAGTCTGTATGTATGATCAATCATCTCTTATGAAGCATGGATAACCTTTCATGGAATTGTTGTTGTAATTAGACAATTTCCATTGTGAGAATAATCATTTAATTTGTATGGAAGTAAGTCTTTTTCATATTATTTGACCTGGTATTATAAACTTGTCTTTGCAGGATTCTCTTAGGGGGAACAACAGAACTGTGATGATAGGTAGAGTTGTTTCTTAACTCCTTCCCTTGTTAGCCCTTGGTTGTTGTCAAGTGTAATGATTTTTCTATGCATCTTGCATTTTGTATGTATGATCAGTCATCTCTTATGAAGCATGGATAACCTTTCATGGAATTTTTGTTGTAATTAGACAATTTCCATTGTGAGAATAATCATTTAATTTGTATGGAAGTAAGTCTTTTCATATTATTTGACTTGGTATTATAAACTTGTCTTTGTAGGATTCTCTCGGGGGGAACAACAGAACTGTGATGATAGGTATAGTTGTACAACACCATAAATCATTTGGCATTATCAATATATTGCTTATAAAATACTTTGTGCAATTAAAATGGAATGTACAATGACAATTGGTCTTGAATTCAAATATGAATATAAGTACATTATACACAAGAAGATGGTATCTATTCTATGATTTAAAGAACCCCAAAATAAGAAAATTAATAGGTTCCATTTGTTTACTTGCTCTTAGACACTTGTTTAATTGACAAGACCCTAAGAATGTCTTGTTGATAACTAGTAGTGTTCAAAACTCTTGAAGAGGTCAGATCGGTGTGACATTGGATCTGTCTTGCTGACGAAAGTCATGAGCAAGACATGGACTATTAGAGTGAGTTTTCTATCTTGTGCTGATGGTTGATCTCTCACCGATGGGTTGGCTTCGGTGGTCATCGCCAAGAGTCTCCGCGATGGTACATTTCAACGAATATATATATATTTTTAAATGTGTTGTTTCATCGCAATTTCGACAAAAACTACCGATGAATAACTGAAAAGGTCCGACGAAGTTGCTATAGTTGTGATGAAGGCTTCGTCATAACTCATTGCCCAATTCGTCACAATTTTGACAAAGTACACCGATGAATCATAGAAAAGGTCCGACGAAGTTGCTTAGCTGTGACAAAGGCTTCGTTGTAACACCTTGCCCATTTCATCACAATTTCGACGAAGGACACCGATGAATCACAGAAAAGGTCTAACAAAGTTGCTTAGCTGTGACGGAGGCTTCGTTGTAATTCCTTGCCCATTTCATCACAATTTTGGCGAAGGACATTGACGAATCACATAAAAGGTCCGACGAAGTTGCTTAGCTGCGACAAAGGCTTCATCGTAACTCCTTTCCCATTTCATTGCAATTTCGACGAACGCTACCAATGAATCACATAAAAGTTTTGACGAAGTTACTTAGTTGCGATGAAAGCTTTTTCGTAACTCCTTTTCCATTTCATCGAAATGGTGACAAAATTTTGGTGTTGTTTCGACGCTTCAGAAGAGCCATTGCAATTGCATTTTGGTTGTAATTCGTCGATGGATACACGAAGTTTTCATCGATATTCTAATGAACATCCGAGTCATTTTATGATGCTGACGACCGAAGAATTTGCGTCGTTATTTCGATGTTTAATGTGTCATTAGAATTTTGACAAAAAAATAGCAACAAAATTGTATTCATCATTTCGTCACTTTTCTGACAAATATTTGTCGAACGACCGGTGAACGTCCATCAAAAAATGGAGCCAAATTCAGTAGTGAAATGTTCATGCTAAGATAGGTCCCTCAGATTTGGGAAGAAGTCTAGTTCATTGAAGCTCCTAATACTATGTAGGAGTTTATAGTGAGCTCCTCAACACTCCAAGATCACCTGCAAGACAAAATAACTTCCACAAGAGAGAATTGGTAGAAATATCTTGCTATGATTATGGATGCAATATTGTCAGATTGAATATGTTTCAATGTGTACATATGAAGTCTTTCTTATATAGGAAAGGTGTGATAATGTACTAGCATCAAATGACTATGTCATAATTAAATGATATGAACTAACATTAAATGACCTAGGACATACACATTAAATTCCAAAAGATAAGTGATAACTACTAATTAACTAGAAATATCCCCCTAATTAATGCTAACTAGAAAGATTCCCTCCTAGGACCTAAGTGGACTTAACATGCAAATAGGACCTAGATAGGTAAAACACCTATTTACACCAACAAATTTTGGCCTTTTTCATAACTTTACCCTATTTTTTGTCATGTATATTTGGGGCACCACCTTTCTTTTCTTGGATGGCGAGGTTTCAAGCAGTTAGAGCTAGAGAGAAAGAATATAATTATATACCTATCATGATTTTACTTGAGCTATCTTCATAATAATCTATCTTCTTATTATTTTAGATATCGTGACAATGATACTTATCATGATGTTATTTGAGATATTGCCACATTTCAATATTCATCTTGTTATTAATTAATTTTTCACCATAACTATTATTATTGTGATGTAATTTTGAATTATCACCATAGTGATACCTAATATTTTGTATTAGTTTATAATGTATCAATCCCCATTCCCACGATTCTTCTAAATTCCATGTTCACTATATCTTCTCTAATCATAACTCTACTAAACATAGGAACCTCTTAGAATTTATTTTACAACTTCTCCTTATGGTAGTTCTCTATTACTACCTTTAACTTCTTGTTATCACTATCACATACTTAGTTGGGTTTGAATTCATTACACACTAATTGTAACCTCATGGATTCCCTTCTCTATTGGATATTACATTACTCATCCACCTACTATCCCATCTAAAATTTATGTAGTCTTATAATTATTGTAGGCATTATAACACATTATGTCAACAATATTCAATCTATAATATTAATTTCATCTACATAATTACAAAATTATACTTCCTTCCTATACTTTCTCTCTTCCACCCAAGTGAATCTACTTCTATTAAATGCATGTATTAGGTATCTTTGTGTATTCCATTTAAACACATTAAATTTTCTCTTAGAATCAATCCATGCTACATGTTTAAAATTAGCCACCTTATTCAAGGATCCTAAATAATCCTCCATATTCATTGTTGTTGACAATAGTCCCATAATTTCTACAACCCCTTTATTTGAAGAAATTCTCCATATTCATAACTACAATATTTTATCTAATCACAATATCCTCTATGCTCTTTGTACCACCAAAAATCATCCCAATATCAATTATTTGTAGTACAAGGAAACCTAGATCAAACCCCCATAATTTAGACAATCTTCAACTTAGGCCACTCCAAACATAAATAATTTTATTAGAAGATAATTATTTCCTCTTGAAATTCCATATGACTAACTCTTTTGAGGATTTTTTTCTCTATTGTAATTTATACTTTTTCAACTTTATATTTGTCATTCTTCATCTCTAGCTACTTGTGTATGAATCCCTCACAATATATGCTAATATATTCACCACTTAAAATCTCTAATAGACTATGAACACCTTGAGTTTAACTATTCTAGATACAAATTTTTCTCTATCAATGCTATATTTTTTATTCTCCATCTCTAGCTACTTATGTATGAATTCCTCATAGTTTGTGCCAATATAATCACAACTTAAAATCTCTAGCAAATGACTAACACCTTTAAAAGCTATTCCAAATACCAATGTTTTTTTTCCTCTAGATATATTCTCTACAAAAATAGTTTGATTCATATAAAAACATAATATTTAGATCCATGTCTTAATATGTTCAAATAATGATATAATAACTTAGTGTCTCTACTCAAGATTACACTTTGCAAAAACTCATGTAACAGGTCTACTTCTTTTAAGATTAAATATATAATTATAGAAGTACTTCTAATTCAACTCTTTATAAGGAAGTTAATTTACAAATATGTTTTAAACTATGACGTTAGACTAGTAACTTTCTTAGTCTAAGGTATTCCAATGACATAGTCCATGGAAACTTACTCCTTCAACTAAATTTCTCCTTCTATGGTAAAAATTTAGATAGCACAACATTCTAATGGCTCTCCTTAAGGAATAAATTCAATCAATTCTTGCCTTTATCCTTAATAATGAATATCACTTCCTCTTCTCTTGTTCACTCAAAACCTCTCTAGTTTTCATCTCAGGAAACCCATTGGATTCCTATAAGAAAACTCATCTTCCTTACTTCTTGATCATATTAATTAACGTATTTCACATCTTGTAGAATAATATGCATTACTAAACTTGGAAAATTTCCCTAATATTCTCATTTTCATCCATTGGCATCATTCTCCACACTAGTTTCTTCCAATTACTAATCATATTCTCTACTAGATAAAATATTCTATCTATTTTATCTTCTATTTTATTGTCATAGCTAATAGATCTCCCTTTCCCTAATTAACCACACACTACCCACTAACAATTTTACTTCCAAGAATATTTGAAGTCAATTGTCTAACCACAACTTCATCATTCCTTAAAAAAAAATTGTTTCTTGGAAGGAAACTACTTCTCTTACCTAATGTCTATTATTCTACTACACATCTACTAGCACAATTTGTACCACTACTTCCTTTATAGAATTCATTACTCTTTGAAACTCTATTTTTTGATATCTTTACCATATATTCCCTCCCAATCTACAACTCCATCTATAGTAAAATCCATGGTAAATTTAATTTTCTCCCCCAAGAGATCAATCTAGAGTTCTATGTCTCTTAAGGACTCCAATAGCTTCTCCCTAGTTTTCTATCTCTTTTCCTCTTGCTTCTCCCAAAGTTTCTCTAAATTTGGAACTATAGTTCTCCACCTCCAATAAATAGCCTTATAATTGATATCTTATTAGCATGAAACACCAAGTTTTTTTACATCTTAGATCACCGTTTACTTATTAATGGTTCCCTCAAAGATCTGCAACCTTATGTTGTTGGGTTCTATTCTACAATGAGCTACAAATTTTGGAAAATAAATTCATTGGTGTGATACTAAATGCTTTACTTTTGTTTCTCTATCAACAAACTTAATGACTTCTATTATCTTCTACCCAATATTACAAAGTTAGAATATGATTCAAAATGCTTATATATCTTTTATCCAACAAATTTATGCTATAAGATATCTCCACACTCAGGCTTTTGCAATCTACCTCCCTAATAGATTGCTTATAGTGTAATATATACACATGATCTTTATGAACAATGCCTTTGAATGGGTTAGCTATAGTACAATCCATGCATACACTTATTTATTTATTTTTCACATACTTATTTTGCTATTTGTTATCACTCATTTAATCAACAACCTTCACTTTGATATCATTTTATCATCACAATAGGGGGATCCAACTAAGGACTATCCAACCATGCAACCTCAATAAAAATACATACAATCTAAGAACAATAACACTTAATATCAAAATAGTCTTATGACAATTTTAATTAGATTCAAAATATGTTCTAAAATAATTTAATTATGTTCATATTTTCTATCACAATAGGCTTACAAGATGCTAGGCGTCAATCATCTGGTCACAATAGAAATTTAGCACATTTACATTAGTACAACAACCAACATGAGCTTTCTCAAGATAAACTTGCTTCTCTTGCTTTTCTTTGAGCTTGCTAAACACTACACAATACTTGGGATCTATCCCTCCCCTTTGTTTCTCCTTTACAAATGATTTAAACCTTCTTATACAACAAATAATTGATGCAAAAGGTTTTAGGTTGGCCTAGAATAAGAAATATGATTCCAAAGTTAATGTGGCACTAAACACAACCTTTTATGGATCTAATAATGCATCTCAAATGAGTATCCTTTGGTGTAATAATCTAATCCTAGGTAGATCTCATAGACCTATCTTAGCTAATGCGACATGTGCCACAAAGTCAAAAGATCATAGAAAATTGAATGGACACATGGACATGCTAGTAATGCTCTACTCATGTTCAAAATAAAATCATAATATGATGTTCTAATCAACATGTGGTACTACATAGATGATACTTGTCTATTGGTCTAAGTTCCCATTGAAAATAATATTGAAAAAATCCAACTTTGATAATACCAAAATAATTAAAAAATAAGCCATTCAACAAAAAATAAAATAAATTGATTTAAAAAAAAAATGATGTACAAGATTTATCATAGACTTGAAATACTCCTACATCACCTCCATACACCTTCAATTTCTTAAGAGTACCAACATGTGCACACATAAAATAAAGGGAAGCTCAATTTAAATATAAAATGTAGGCGAAAATATTTTTATAGAAAATTGTAAAAATTAACCTAGTTATATATAATTTTGTTAGGAAGTAATAACATTTAAATAAAATAATGGTATTTCTACTTAATTATTATTAATTTAAGAAGAATTGAAATGTCACCTAAGATTAGAAATGTCACCCATTAATTATTATTTCATTTATTTATCTAAGAATCATAATCAATCTCAACATTATAAGTAATTTATATTTTAAAGTATTTTTCTTTTCTCCCTTTTTTGAAAAATTGTATTTGTAATGATTTTCTCTATAAGACCTATAGTTATTAATATACAATAATACATTTCAAATTTCACATTTTTTTACTATAATGTTTATGTTTTATTTTTTATATTCAGAAGATTATGTACTTGTGAAAAGTCAATGATAAGGAATACCAACAATAACCTCAAATATTTAATTTTAACAACTAGTGTAAAGTAAAATTAAGTTTTGTATACAATTTAATAAATCTTATATACCATTAAAGTATAATAAGAATATCCACAGCTGCCAGGTGGGCGGGATCGGTTTTGGTGCTATTAGGACACGTGGTGAACGACATACTTCCTGGCTGGCACACTCCTGGGGATTGACGATGGTAGGCATTAAATGAGGCGTGGGGATTAATTCTTCAAGGATGTCTGTATTGTGGAGCACGAGTTAGGTGCCTCCCTTAATATTGGGAGTACGAGGAGTCCCATATTGCTGTAGGCTGTCTGTAGACCCAAAAACAGATTGCCGGGTATCATGGACTATAAAATAATAATATTATTATTATTATTATTACTAGTTGGGTTTTCATGTCCAATTTGCAGTGGGGAGGGAGGACAGATGGTAACGGTGGAGTAAATGTAGATGGAATTGCCGCACGGATTCTAGGGAGTAAGTGGCTAATTTTTTGGTTAGATAGGCGTTTCGGTTGCGGCTGGTGATGCAGTCTATTTTGGGTGGTCAACTGGTTCGTTCATGGCATCTCGTAGGCTTCAAGGTGGTAAGTTTGGGTTTGGGTCTCTCTGTGGTGGTTGGGTCTAGTTGTGTAGGGTTGGTCAGATGGGTGATCAAGCGTCGTGTTTCTAAGTGTTTGTAATGGTGGTGGGGTCTTGATTTGCATTTTGGGTGGGGCTTCTCTGGTCTAAATCCACCATTGAAAGGGCATTGTGTAACTTCTTTTTTGCTATCAATATAAAATATTTACATATAAAAAAAAGGTGTAATAAGCATATACAAATTATTTTTAGAGTGTAGATATTCTAAATTAATTTATACTTTAATAAATCTTGTACATCATTAGTGTAATAAGCATGTCAATTATTTGTAGAATTTAGATATTTTAGATTAATTTTTATATACAATTTAATAAATCTTATATATCATTAGTGTAATATGTCAATTATTTCTAGGCTATAAATAGTTTAAAGATAATTTTCTAGAGGATAAGTAATCTCTAATTTTTTGTCAATTTGTTATAGTTGTTTAGGGTTAGGGTAAGATCTTATTAGTTCTTGCCATGGAACTATAAGAGGGGTGATTTTAACTACTGATTAAATATTTTAACGTAAGCCAATCAAATTCTTTATTTTTTCCTTCATAAAATCTATTTTAATGTTTTAGTTTATGTATATGATCATTTTTTATTCTAGGTAATTTAAAATTATTTTTTCTCCATTATGATTGGCCATGTTTTAGTGGTGCAAAATGTGGGAAGAGATTAGCATGATTCAGAGGCATAATAAGGCTATTTCATTATATAACTTATTTACCAAATTTTTGACCTAAATAAAAGCTATTTTACTTTTTTGCATGCATATTCACTAGACAAATCATATTCACTTTTTTATATGATTTTGTATTTAAAAATTTTAAATTATTTTAAATAGTGTTTTAAATATTATTTTATTATACAAATTTGACTAATTTACATTTTAAATATTATATAATTTTTGTTTAGAATATTATTAATTTTTTTTTGTTGTATACAAATAATATAATTATTATTTTAGAAAAAGTAAATTATGTAAAAAATATTAATTTAACTTTAAAAATTAAATTATTTAAAAATTAAATTTTATTATTAATCATAAAAACTAAATAAATTATTTTTATAATATTTTAATATAAGAGTTTAAATTTAATATTTAAATTTTAAATTATTTTAATTTATTTAATGTTTACAATTTAAATTAAAATAATCAATATTTATATATTTTAATTATTATTATTAATGTTTTAGATATTGAATATTTGAATTTATTATTTATAATGTTTCATAATTTTTAAGTTTTAATAAATTATATATGACATTTCATAATTTATAATTAATTATTAAAAATATTAATTTAAAATAATAATAATAAAGTATTAAGTTAAGATTATGTTTATTATTAAATAAATTAAAATTATATAGGTTAAGTTACAATTATAATTATATATTTTTTAATTAAATAAGAATCATGGTTATAATTAATTAATTTGATGTATACAATTAATTAAAGTAAGATTTAATTTTTAATTAGAATTAAAATTATATAGATTATTTATTATATACTTATTTAATTTTAGGATTAATATATATATATATATATATATAATACAATTCTAATTTATTAATATTATTTTTAAATTTAAAATAATTCTAAAATAACAATAATTTGAATAAATTATATTATAATTCTAATCTTAATTAATATTTTTTTAAATTTATATTAAATAATTATTTAAATAAGGTTATTATAATTTAAATAATTGATTATAACTTTAATTTTTAATTATTAATTAAATTATAATTATAACTCTAATATTTATTATCATCTTAAAAGAATTATAATTATGTTCAAAGTTAGAATTAGGATTAGGGTCAAAATTAGGATTAGAACTAACAACATTTAATTTTTATTAGTCAATTTAAAACCATGTTCAATTTTATTTTATCTTTATAATTATGATTATATAGAATAAAGTATTTAATTAGACTTATATGTTAATTGAATAAATGCAATTAAATATTTAATTAAATATTTTCTCCAACATTCTTAATTATAAATACATTCCAAGTTCTTTGAAATAAATATGTATCATTTAAGTATTTAGAAATTTGCTAGTTCAAAATGGAGAGGAGAAAAGAAGTTGGAGATCATGGTCTAATGGCAAAGGTAAGAAAGAGGAAAAAGTCGTTCCCTCATCAAGGAAACCAAACGAAGAAGTAAGTTCAAGGTAGAAATTAGTGGATATCTTGAAAGTTGATGTATTTGAGATTGTTAAAAATGAAGTAGAGGAATTTGAAAAGATAATAGTTGTAGAGTGGGTTCTAGGTAAGAGATTCACAAGAAAGGAAATAGGAGATTGGGTTGTCAAAAATTGGTGCATTGATCCAATCATAAACTTCTTGTCGAAAGGTTTCTTCAATGTAGTATTGGAAAACAAAAGGGTGAGGGAAAATATACAAGAGACCGAAGGATGGAAAAATGACAGTTCTTATCTTTACTTGCATAAATGGGAGGAATTTTAATCCTCTGAAGTTTAACCCAAGGAATAGGACAACATGGTTAAGGCTCTACAACTTTCCTTATGAGTATTGGTCAGGGAGATGCCTACCAAGAATAGGAGATTTACTAGGTCACACAATGGAAGTGGATCTTAGGAATAGTGAATCTTTAATATACGCTAATTTTTTTTTTTAGCCACCACAGAAATCCTTAAAGAAATTAGATTGGTGTCGCAAGAGGGTGAATGGGTTCAAACAATTGAAGTATAAAAATCAAAATTCTTCTGTCTGAAATGTAGAAGAAGAAACCATAATGAAGAGAATAGTAGAATATTTCCCCCAACTGTTAAGGAAATGTGGAGGGAAAAGCATCAAAACAAAGAAAATGGTGATGAAATTTTGCAAGAAGATGAGCCTGAGGAGTTGATTAGTTCACCTCCATATCTAAAAAACTAGGTGATAGTTGTTGTAGAGCCCATAGAAACTGCCATGCCTAGTGAATGGGTTCAGTTAGAGGAAGGTGAAGTGGCTTATTTGTCAATGGATCCGACATTTGAAATTGCCTTACTATAGATTGAGGCCAAGGTGGAAGAGAAAGTTGTGTTGGATGAAAGTGAAAATGAATCAAATCATGGAGCCGAGGATACACTTGACATCATTGAAACAAGGAACATATGTCAATCTACTAAGATCAACTCTACTTTGAAAATAGGGAGAAAAATAAACAAGCAAAAAAGGGAGGAGGAGGTGTAGAAAGGTGACTAAGCCTCAATAAAATCATATATACTAAGGTCCAAGGGAGGCTGCTTCTCCCTTGGGGGAGATGAAGGTCCTAACCTAGAATGTTAGGGGCCTCTCCTAACAAGAGGTGACTGATGAAACACCAGTTGGAATGTCAAAACATTGAAATCATTCTATTGTAAGAAACAAAGTTAGCAGAGACCAAGATGACATCCTTTGTCAGATATTGTAAAGGTTGGCAGGGTGCTTTCATGGATGCAACATGGTCTTTGGGAGGTTTGGGAGTGCTATGAAATCCAACATGTCTTGATGTGGAAGATGTGATCTCAAATGCAAATTGGATGAAAATTAAGGTAAAATTTTTCTCTTCTAATATCAAATTTGTAATTTTTAATATTTATGGGCCCATAATAATGGAAGAAAAGAAAATACTATGGGATACTGTGAGTAAAGAAACTGGTACTAGCAAAACAAATATTGGGGGTGATTTTAGCACAATTTTGGATTTAAGTGGAAAATATGGAGGGGTAAGGAGGATTTCACAATATTAAAAAGATTTCTCTAAGTTTGTTGAAGAAAATAATTTTATTGAGATTAAAACAACAAATGACACTTACACGGAATAATAGAAGAAAGGGTTTTACTAATATAGCCAAAATGCTAGATAGATTTCTAGTATCAAATGATTGGTTGCAGGAAAATGTTCTCCCAAAGGCTACGATCTAGTCAATTCCAATATCAGATTACTTTCCTGTCAATCTTATAATTAGTGAAAACATAAAACCAATGAAAGGACAATTTAGATTTTAAAAAATATGACTAATATGTGATGACTTGTTGGCCTTGATGAAAGAATGGTGGACATAACTAATCCATGTAGAAGGGATAAAAATATTTATCTTTCAAAAGAAATTAATATGTATGAAAGAGAAATTGAAATAATGAAATAAAACTATTTTCAAGAACATCTTCAAGGAAAAATCTTGGTTAGAGACAATTTTTTTGCCTTAAGTGAGTACATCATTAAAAATGGAATGACAAATGAAGAATTTGAGATGGAGAAGGCTTTTTTGGTAGAATACGGTGAAGTTTTAGCCAAGGAAGAAAGACCATAACCTCCTTTGTAATTTAGTGGACACAAGCAAGGCAAAGAAGGATTAAAAGGTAAAGCTTGTTGTTAATAAGTTTCAGGAATGCTTTTACAAAAAAGATCTACAACCTTTTTCGGACTATGTAATAGAGCACAAGGTTGTGCTCAGTAATGCTCAAGTAAATAGTCACACAAAGCTGGGCATGGGGTTGATAACCTTGTATGTAAACTCGCCTTAACAAGGCTTGCTATGAAGATGTAATTTAAGCTAGACTTTCAATGAATACAAGAGTGACACCCTCTTTGGTAGCAATTTTCTAAAAAAGAAAAAATATGTTATATTTTAGTGAAAAATCCCAACTTCTTCAAATAATTAAAATATATTATTAGCATATCTTGAATTTACAATTAAGTTAAAATAAAATAAAAAATATTTTCTTAAATTTAATATATTTATTTACAAAGTTAAAAAGAAAAAAAATAGGGAGATACAAAATTAGATTAAATAAACATATTTATTATATGGTAATGGTGTAAATGTGAATGCAAACTTAAAAAAAAAATAAAAAAATAAAAAACTTCTTAATAAATAAAACAATTCTAAATAGTTCTAAGCTAAATAAAAATAACTATTCAATATGTATTCTAAATGTTTTACCTCTCAAGTGAGTCAATTAATAAAAAAATTAATAGATTAAAATATAACAAAAATATTGTTATTAATTATTTGAGGGTTTTTAACATGAAAAAAAGACTAATAGATTAAAATATTAAAAAATAACTATTTGGAATGTTTTTATTTACACAATCACTCCACATTAACAATAGAAAGAGAGAGGGGAGGTGAGACTAATAGAGATATAATATTGAGGGTTAGATGTATATATGCAAGAATAAATGAAAATCATGATGTGATTAAGTGTGTATTGGGAGGTGAGCAACTTATCTAACATTTTAACCATGTGATCAAGACAATAAAAAATGATTTACTACAATCTAAGTCTAAGCCAGTCCTATTTTCATTTGCTGAAAGTGGAGGGATTTGGAATATTAAAGGATTTTAGTTAATTTAAATTGATTTCACTTTCATTTCATTTCAAACATTAATGAAAACTTTCCACGCTTACAAAGAATGTCGCACAATTTTTTTTTTTTAAGTTTCAAGAACAGTCCACATATAAGTGATATCATGTTAATGTGTAGTGGTGGACGATGATGGTATCTAATATTTTAAAATTAGATTTTTATATAATATTAGGTTGCCTAATGACAAAATTTTTGCCATGCACTCAAACCTTCATATTTGAAATGTAAGTAATTTTTGGAACTAATTGATTATTACTATCCCCAATTATGGATCAAGATGTGGAGCCATTTCCAACAACAGAGTAAGCAGAGATATCAATGGGAGCAAAGGAAAAACCTTGTTTGGCGTACCTTCTTGTGCGATAGCCTACACAATGCCCCCACTAGATTTATAGCCACTACTTGGGGTGTCAATGACAAGGATAGTAGCAACATAGATAACAATATAAAAAATGATCAATGGTTCCATGCCTAACCCCATTTCGATCATACTAGTTCTGCTCTCAATTTGTCTACATATCAAAGAACAAAACCGTCTTGTCATCATTTGATAGGAACTTCGCAATGAGACCTTGTTTCATCTAGAGTCTTGCACTTAACAAAATTTGATCTTTCTTGAACTTCTCATAAATAATTCAACTTTATCAAAAAATAATTTAAATAAAAAATCATTTGACAACTTAATATATAAAAATAAAAAATAAAAAATATTTGACAACTTACTCAATATATAATCTTAAATTTTTATTACTACTATTTTGAAAGTGGTGCTGGTTTAATTTTAAATGACAATTACTACAATTCTATTTTGTGTGTCTATAATTTTAAATTTGATTCAAGTATTCCAATTAATATAATTTTGTTTACTGATTATGACAATTTGAGTTATTTTGAATTCTATAGAATTCAAGTAAACCTTCTAAGGTTTTCTCTCTTTTTACTTTTACACTAACTTTTGCCATTTAAAAATAACAAAAGAACAAAATATAGTATATTATTTTTTATTTTAAAATTCCCAAAGTTATTGAGGTGATTATTTTTTCCCTCAAAAACTATAACTTAAAAGCCATGTGAACTAGAAGCGAATGCGCCTGTGAATTAGGGCAGAAGATATTTAAATTTATTTTATAAGCAGGTGCGCTGACAAAAATTTCCCACCTCTGTATGTAATTTGGAAAACCATACTCACAAGAAGTAAAGTTGCCATTGACGATTATGATATGCTTCTCAATGCAATAAAACCTATTTGTGGCCAACAATAACTTTTCAGAGAAAGTTTACTCAGAGAATAAGCTGAGAATGACATACTTCTCAATGCAATAAAACCTATTTGTGGCCAACAATAACTTTTCAAACAAAGTTTACAAAGAGAATAAGCTGAGAATGACATATTTCTCAATGCAATAAAACCTATTTGTGGCCAACAATAACTTTTCAAAGAATGTTTACTTATAGAATAAGCCGAGAATCTCTGTAACATACAGAAAATAAAATGATTGCTGATTGCTCATATATAGCAAAGAGTAGCTCAAGAACAAAGGTGAAATTAATCTTAAAAAAATAAAGAACATCCCAGAATGAGCAGATCCATAAAAGCACTTGAGGATGATAGATACAGTTATGATGCTAAAATCATATTACTGCAATACACAGGACAATATCTTCTTTAGGTAAATTGGAACAGTATTTTCTACGAAGGAAAAACAAAAAGTAAGACTATATTCCTATTCGTTTGTTTGCTATCGGTGAGCCCTCAGCAGTCCATTATCAGAACAGACTGAACTAAACTTATCTCGACAATACAGTCATGGGCGGTCCAAAGAGAATTACAATATTCACCTCGCTAAATATTTTATGTTAGTTCATAGAATTATTAGTATGACTAAGGAGGATATCATCATTGCTCTCCAATTCATGGCTTAGATTCTAAACTATCGTATGTTATGTGTTCATTGAATGCATCAGTAGATTTCTGCACATAAGAACAAATTGAGAATCTAAAATCTGTTTTGTTGCAGATAATTTCTGACATCGTTTTAAACGATGTTAGATAACATCATACACAACCGT
The DNA here is from genome assembly GCA_007258455.2 of Sequoia sempervirens. NCBI lineage: Eukaryota > Viridiplantae > Streptophyta > Pinopsida > Cupressales > Cupressaceae > Sequoia > Sequoia sempervirens. Next base: position 12,177 of record VDFB02106466.1, on the reverse strand, counting down.
ATTTTTCTTCAACATACAAAGAGTCTGTGATGGTATATACATACAATAACTTATCTGAGTGCAATACCATGCACTTTTATCTCTTGTTTGTAATTTGGTTCGTTCTTCACCATCGTTGAAGTTCAACCGAAGCCAATGATAACAGAAGCTGCTGCTATGGCAATGAGTTCAGTGATTGCTATAAACCAAGATATGATATGAACTATATATGTACAATAAAAGGAAAAATTCAAAGCCACAATGGTGAAGGAATGGGTTTGAACTTAGAAATTTTTTACAATTCAGACTAAATAAAATAAAGCTCGTTTCCAGCTCTTAGAAATTAAGAAATTTTCTCGATATAAGACTCCCGTACTGTAGGGCTAACATTGTATGTGTATGTCTATTCTATATACCTAGCTGAGACCTCAGTGATTAGGTCTGGTGCATGCAATGAGGTAGCTGGTGTGCACTTCTGCTTATAGATACTGCTAAGCTTATTTTTGTATATGGGAAGCCATGTTTGTGAGTTCAAGAGGACCTTGACAAATGTTTTGAACCATGGGAAGCGTTTCTGCGAAGAAGCTCGTGGGCTAAAGCCTGAAGCTCTCCTCCATCGTCTGAATCTTCATGTTCCCTGTTCCTTTGAAAAATCTCAGGCATCATAAAATTGCCCGGCTCAACCAGTTGCGAGGCTGCGATGTGATTGTAGGCGGTGGCCATGGCCGGAAAACCTGAAACGCTGCTCTCCTCTTTCAGTCGCTCGCTGTATGGAACGCTACAAGATGCACCTGCGCCTGAATTTACAGCGTGGCAGGAAATAGAAAGCTGAGCTGCATCAAATTGATTGGATCGGTGGTCATATGAAGAAGAAGCGATAAATGGAGTTGGTGTCAGTAGGGTGCTGTCATTTGCATGAGTGTGAGTGTGAGAAGCCATTGATGTTGTAGCTGCCAGTCGATTTGCTAGCTGTGCCTGCACGAAGGCCAACTCTGCCTGCAAATTCACAACCTGCAAGTGTATCCAAATTAAACCCTAGTAAATCTATGCATTCCGCAGAATGCTCAAAATAGATCTCGGTCCAATAAATACAAATTATTAGTAAAATGTAATGCAATGAAAACCTAACCCAAAATTAGCCGTTGAATGCAGCAACATCTTAGTCAATACCAGGTGCTTCTTACCATAAAATCATGGCGAAACATGGATAGAGGTGAAGATGAATCACAGACAATCGTTAAATGATGAATTTTTTTGATAACTGTGTAATTAGTTTTAACATGGATATTTTGAATGACACTTGGTGATGGACGAATAATAGTCACAGTCACAGCCTTGAGTGAAGACAAGCAGAGGAAACCTGGAGAATCTATTTTAAGACTCAATAATAAAGAACATCACTTAAACAAGAATATGTAGTGTGATACTAATTTGACTGACGAGAGATACATCTGCAGTAAAGCCTAGAGTTAGAAAAATGGAGATAAAGATTATTTTTAATACTAGGCTGGATAGCTGGATCTAGATCAAATTTTTAGGTTAATTTGGTTGGAAATAAAACCTAACCTGCTGCTGAAGAGCAAAGATGTGGGCAACGCAGCCATAAACAGGATCTTTGAGGCGGGCCTGAGCTTCATAGCAGATGGTGACAACGGCCTCTCCTCGCTTAGGCAGGGGTATGTGCTGCAACAACTTGGACACATTGGAGGCTCCAAAGATCTTGTGCACCGCCGCAAAATGTGCAGCCCCTTGATCCGAATCGAAATACGGGGCAAATATGCAACCACTCACACATTTCCTTCTCAGAAATTTGCACGCTCCACACGGCGCACCTCCGCTACTCATGCTCATAAAAACTCCTACAACCTTGTCAATAATATACTTATATGAGTTAAATTATTGAGAAAACTTTTCATCAATTGGGCTCATGGCCCTTTTCTGCAATCGGAGATTGTGTGAAGTGATGGGGGAGTAGTATAGGCATATCTATATCATGACTTGACTGGCCTGGATTCTTATTGTGACTGTGAGTGAGAAAGACTTGTTCCACATCAGATTGTCGAGGATGACTAGTATGGCAGGGACGACTCGTACTATTTCACCCCTATTTCGTGGGTCCGATGTCTCTGCTGGATGTTACGCTGCAATCGCAATTCCAGATCCATTCAATGCGAGGGTTTAAAAGGAGGAGAAAAAGGAAATATAAAAACAACGAGAAAGGAAGGAAGTTAGGAAAGAAGCCGAGTGAAATGAAAACAACGCGGTCTGAGCGTAGAAGGAAGGAAAGATGTTATAGCGGTATACAGGCAAAGGCAAGTAGCCTAATGTATGTGAAAAAACAAATAATTAAAACAACTGTTAACGTTTGTTTCTTAGAAGCAAAGGAATGAATAATCATGCGTAAAGGAATAACGTTAGTATACAGCTCCAGTTCCACTTCCACCCTCCGTTAGGCGCCTCTCCGGCCTGGAGAGCCCCGCGGCACGTGTCCATGACACGTGCTCCTTTCTGCACGTGCAGGGCCCATTTAATCCGACGGGCACCAGCGAGGTCCAACCAAGTGGGTTTTGCGCCAGTGGGAGGGCGCCAGGTGGAGAGGAAAACGACGAGTCTCACGCTCGTCTTGTGAGGCCGGGGCTCACTTTCCCAGTAAGACGTAACGGACGAGTAAGGATGACGTCAGCGCGGCGGGTCCCACTCGCAGCTGATTCTCCGTGTGTAGAGTGTGGGCTTATATTTAGAGGAATTAGGGCACTGAGAATTCAGAAAATTATTCTGTTTGTCAGGGTTGAAATGGAAGGAGAGTGTTTTGTTTGGTAACGCCAGCGAACGGCGCGAGGCGCGCCGCTCGGATTCGTGTCTGGTGTGAAACGAGGAAACAGCGGCCCCGACAATCTGCCTTTGACCTAACTCGTGCTTAACCGGTGCGCTTCTCCCACTTCCCACACCAGCAAGAAAGCGCTTTCCAAACCCCCGCTCAAACCCTCCCATGTGGCCGCTCGCCCAACAGCTGGCGTCCCCATAAACCTACACAGCATTTAATGCTGGGCCCTCTCTCCACAATCGATACACGTTTTATCTACTCTAGCTCTTACTAGCTACTTACTACCATCTCACCTTTGTCCTCTTGCGCACCCCTGCCCGTTAACGGCGATTAGCATGCGCTACTTCCGACAAATGACGGCGGATCCTCTGTTAGTACCAAAGCCATATCCATCCTCATCTAATCATCACGATTCACGATCATCCTTCCTTTCTCGCTCACGATTCCTACGCATCTCCATTGACAAGTTGCGCCACTCAAATCCAGCCCCAACTGCTCAGCAAATAAAACCAACAAAATCTTTCATTTCCCAGAAGAGACTCTGCTCCGCCATTACTGTAACGCGTGTCCCTATCACATGCTACATCCCCACTTGCAATTGAACGTACACGTAATGCAACTTACATGCTACACTGCACTGTTGTAATTACTTCAACTTCCATGTAAATTTGGAGCGGGCCCACACAGATATACTTACATTTGCCAGACTTCCTTAATTCATCAAATCTTTCCCTGTAAAGACACCTCTGTAGGGGAGTTGAAAACGAGTGAATAGGTTCTAGTGCCATAGCCTCCAACTATTCCCCACTCCTTTTCCCTTTTTGCATTGGGCGCATCAAATATGACGTACCATTTAAGCATTTGACTTCGAATAATTTAACATTATCAGAGTTTTGTTTTATTTAGCTGCGTTCACATAGTCAAAATCAATTGACATCCAGGACTACTAGAATTTTATCCTAAACGAACCAGGCCAGTTATAATCTCATGGTTTTCCATTATTTACAGCTGGGGCTGTTATAATTTTATGGTTTTAATTTGCTGTATTCATCTCATCTCTGTGATTTTCTGGGATGGCGACCATAAGTTATATTAAATTTAGTCGTCTTGTCCGCAAGCTTTATTTGTCTCCTGATTCTTAACATATGTATTGTCTTGGATGGTGACCAGAACTTTTCCCATAAAATCCAAATTTCTCAGCTGTGTCTTTCACTGTGTTGATTGAAAAAATGAAAGAAAATTCATCACTTTAAGCTGTGTGTTTCAACTTATGCGCGTTATAGAATTAGGGCGGACGGAATGTCTAAATCCGAATAGAAATGGATAACTTCTGCTACAATATTTTATGTTCCTGTTTTCAAGGCTTCAAGAAGTAGGATTGAATATAATATCAGTGTGTCTGCTTTGATAATACAGAGTATGCAACTGCAGACAGGGTCCTTTATCCCTGATTTGATGCACTCGTGGGAAATCAATTCTACTGAATTACTAATAATTAACTGCATAACTGATTTCTTTATTCTTCGGATTGTATGACTGTAACACGGAATTCAACTAAAAATTTGGCAATGCTTTAGCAGATTTATGATATTTACAAACACATGAAATTTTTACAATTCATAATATAAGTTTGGTAATATTTTTGAATTTCAATATGTGATTTTTTCCTTTATAAATATTTTAGATCATATTTTATGATCTATCATCATAATGAGATAGCAAGAGAATAAAACTAAAAAAACATAGTGATGATGAATCATGAAAACAATTTAATTAATCAAATCCAAAAATATTAACATATTTATTCAAAGAGATGTGAACATGTAATTGAGAATGATCTTAGTGAAAGGGAGTACAATAGTAATTGTTTGATAAATTGTTTTAGATTGTTCAAAAATAAATAATATACACATGTTGTTATTTAAGGTTTTCCAAATATCAAACATATTATTTTTTAAATTTTATCTTTCTAAATTAGCAATCAACAAACTAAAATACCACCCTCTTGATCATCAACCATTCTACTATTTAAAATACAAATAAATTACAATTAAAAGAAATTTCAAATGGATGACATTTAGAAGATTTAACAAGGTATTTATTATCCACTTCAAACAAAATTATATGGACATAATATTGAAGCTATATCCATTTGTCAAAGGATTACAATTTAATTACTTGAGCACAATTAGTAAGGGTGATTGTACGTTCTTTAATTACACCATCCACCAAGGTTCATATCCTCTAGATATATTGTAGGCACCTAAAAATGTCCTAACCCAACCACACCTCATTTTAGCCTATCCTATCCCATTAATTAATTAAATAATATTTAATCAATTTACCCATCATCTTTATCCCACTTTATTCTAGCCAATTAATTAAATAAATATTATCCCATCATATTTATCCCACTTTATCCTAGCCAATTATTTATTTAATTAATTTATCCATTATCCTTATTCCCCACCTTTAATTAATTAAATATTTATTATTTATTTAATTAAGTCTAGCCTTATCCCCAAATCCTCCAACTAAATTAATTAATTAATTAATTAAGTTGGAGGATTTGGGGATTAAATTCTCAATTAATTAATTAATTTAGGCTAATTAATGCCCATAACCCTTTTCTTCCATTATTTAATTCCACTTTATCCCCTATCCTTATCCATTTAATCTTATCCATTGATTCCATTCACATGGATCACAATCTAAACTTGTCACCAAATGACAAGTGTCCCCTTCACATGTCTAGCCTTTATCCCAAAAGTCAAACCGACTTTTCATATTAGCCCTTCATTTAATATCCCACCTCTTAATCCTAGCCATCCAGATAAGGATGTTTCCCTAAACCTAGCCCTTATCCCTCATGTGACACTTGTCACATGACTACATCTTCAATCCAAACCCTATTTTCTCATTCAATCATATCAATTCGTCATGAATGCATCCAAACCCTCCATTTCTTCCATCTCATTTATATAAATGAGAGGCTTCCCATCCCTTTTGTAGGAACATCTTTTATGTCAATGTCATGTTGCTAGAATTTCTATTGATTCATGAGCAACCACATTAAAATCTTCAACAACTCAACATAATACATTCAATATTTTGAGGTTTGCATGTTTTTTGGTTTGATTTAATCTATTTTAATGCATATTTCTATTATATCCATTTTACATGCATACATGTATAATAAATATAAGAGATGAGGTTGAGATCATACCTCAAGAAAATTTAGAAAAATGGACGCCCTTCAATCCTTGGTTCTCGATTGAAGAGGTATCAACTTAGACTCAAGCTCATCTATCAAACTATCAAGGAATTTATTTGAGAAAGTTGAGTAATTAGTTCCAAATCAATCATTCAAAATAATTTAGATCATTTTTAGATGGATTGCCCGTGTTAAGAGAATGATGTTTTAAATTCTTGGGAGTATATGTGTTTAGTAATTGATGTGTATACTCATCTTAATTATGTACTAAAATGAGTGAAAAATTAAATGAGAAACTACATTTATTCTTTTTCAATCTATAAACTCATTTGAATTATTTTTGGCACCATTTTAGAGAGGAATTTAAGATTATTTGGGTTAATAAATAGGATCCATTGGGGAATCACAACCTTTGTATTATAATAAAGGATTTACATAAATTAGGGATTCATTAACACAAATCCCTACAATTAAAAAAAACACCAATCAAAATATAAAAAGACCCTAAGGTTGGATATACCAGTAAGGGACAATAACTAGTCAAAAATAAAACTAGGCATGAAAACATCAACACATAATTTAGCATAAAAGGAAAGGGAGCATAAATTATCCATATAGCCACAAAGATGAAACCACATTAACCTATCCCAAAAGTTAAAACTCTACAATCTCCATTACTTACAAAGTAAAAGCACAAAGTTGTGTCACACTTTCAGCCAACTTATCAACACAACTGAATTTAAGTATTTCTAACTAAAAATCAATTTTTTTCAAACATATGATCTAGTAAGATTCATTCTAGCTAAGTTAGATACTTCCACAAATTTTTCAACTAAAATTATTAGCTAAAAATATATGAAGTGCCACTTTAAGTCCAATTTACCAAAAAAATAAAATTATTTGAAAAACTTGAAGTTTTAATAGCTCCTACTAATGTAAATAATATTTTAAAAAAATATAAAAATACCCTTTTGTAGATCCACAAGTGTAGTTTTCAAAAATATATTTATTTTAATAGTTTAATTATTATTATTATTTTATAATTTATTTTTACTAGAAGTAGGTTATCAACACAAATATTAGGTTGATTACCATGCCAAGGAAAAATACTAAAAATTATTAAAATATATATATATATATATATATATATATATATGATGTACTAGATAAAATAATCTATTTCAAGATGGTATAATTTTTTTTCCATTTTAGATAAATATTTAATATGAATGTTGACATCCAATGGAAACAACTATTTTTTGATTCACACACATTTTAATATTTATTTAAAAATATATATATTTATCAAAATTGGAAAAAAAATTTCATGCACTAAAGCTTCAAGTTATAAATACACAAAATATTTGAAAGAAATAAATAAAATTTACTATAAAATTTTTGACGTCTCATGCAACTTCATTTTTCAACATTTTATCAACAACTAAATTATATTGAATTTATTAAAAAATAGTTTAAAATAATATTTTAATTCTTTAAAAAAAAATACAAACGTAAAATATACTAAAAAATACATATTTTACTAGTTTACATCATTTCAAAATTCAAAACATATATGTCACTTTTTAGTGATTCAAGTTTGAAAGTTGGATCAATGTTGTTTGTTTCCTTTATAAAGTGTGACACAACTTTGCGCTTTTACCCTACAAAATAAATAGACAAGTCCTTGATTTTTATCAATTGAATTGTCATATAACCTATCATCTAACATGATAACCTCTGATGCCATTTACATTGCATGGAGCCTATGACAAACAACACTATTCCTCAACATAAAGGAAAATAGACTAATAAAGGAAAACATAATAATAGATATAACCATTTCTAAATAAACATAACCCAAACCCAAGAGATTCCATATGATAAGCTTGATATGATAAATTCTAGATATAGAACATTCAAGATACATAAATAACATTATACATTTAGTAATTAATTCAAAAGGAAAGAAGAGTAAATTATCACCTTGGATGTAGAGCTAAAGGGAAACATGTGATTACAAATAAACTCACACAATTGAAACATATTCCAATAATATAATAAAAGGTACATTAGCCAATGATGTAAATTAAAGGAAATAAATATGTAATATATTTACAAAAATGGTTGGCAAAAATAAATAGAGACATAATCATTGGGTTACAGTAAATTAGGTAAACTATGCCAAGTCTCTAGGTGAGGTCATACTCACCCAATTCTCTAAATGTGCTTTCTTTTTAATTCATCATTCCATACACTCAAAGAGTTGCCCACCATTAAATAATTGTAGTTATTAATTGTTATATTGGCCAAGAGATCCATTAACTTGTTACCATTCTCATAGCAATAAAGATAATTATAACTACTTAAATCATGGACATGACAACCCAAGCATCACACAAAGTGTTATTTAGCTTTCAACTAGCTTAAACCACTTCTTGATATCATTAATAATCAAATAAAGTCTCATACAACAATGAAATTATCTAAATAATATATTCCACAAACCAATGATAATCTAAGAACTAACGCCTCAACCTTAACTTTATTGTTTAACTAAGGACTTACTTTTTTCTAAAGAAACCATCACAACTTCCTCTTTATGGTTTCTAATAACACACCTTACACTTGAAGGGTTTGGATTCCCATGTGCAAAACCATCAAATTTTTGTTTTAGGGCTCATGTTAGAGGAGAAATCTAATTAAGTTTAGATCTATCTATTTTTGAATGAACACTAAAAGCCCCATGAATGGAGTTTAACATTCTTATTCAAGATTGGGGTAATAAGAAATATTTTGTGACTTATAAAATACAATTTAATACAATTTTTCTTCTTTAGATGTTGATAATGTCAAGTTATAATTTTTAATTTAAAAAATTGACCATTTTCATCCTCTTATTTATTGATCTAGTGATGTTTAATTTGTAATAAATTATAGGTATAAATTTAACATTTTGGTATCAATGTTAAAAACAAAAATAATTATTCTTTAAAACTATGTATGTAATAATATTTTTTATTATATAAAAAGAACCAAATGATTATCTCTTGTGATATTTCTAAGAATTGCAATAAATAAATAGATATTATTAGAGAATTTACCCAAATTTTGTAAAAAATTATGATTTCTCATTATGACATGTCATAATTTCTACCATTGACAATATATAAGAATCATTATTCTACCATTGAAAACTCTCAAACTTTGGGCCTAGATTAGTTAGAAAATTTCTCTCAAACAAATAAAGACTAAAAGGTGAAAATATTTGGTGGGATGGTGTACACAAGGTGAAGTAAACACAATTATTATTTATTCTCATGTTTGTGTAGATTAGTTGTCTACAATACTCTATGATGATTTTCAAACTCAAATTGGGGCTAAAGTACAATAATTTGTCCCTCTTAGAAAACTTGTAGGAAAGTAGAATTGTAGATATTATTTGTGTATGTGTGTGTCCCTTTAACATCCTATGTAGCATGCTTTTCCCTCGAAATCATCTATGTCAATTCTACTAACTAAAATTTGTCAATTTAGACTACACAAATTTGTGTCAAATAATATCATAAAAAGTATAAAATTATATGCATAAATAACACTCAATTTGAATTTATTAAAATATAAATTTTACTAAGTTAATTTTTCTTTTTATATTAAACATAGGTTTGTTACAAAAATTAATCACATACATTTGGGATGCTAGGAAAATAATAAAGGATGTAAAAAATTATCAAAAATAACCCTACACTTTGTATCAATATCTTTATTTTGATGAAGAACAGTCAATTTGGGTGCATGTAAAAAGTTGTGTTATATTTAATCTATATGTATTAATTAAAATTATTGTTCCAATTAGAAATTAATTTAAATAATTTAATTAAAAATAAAAATATATGAAAACACTAGATTAAATATTAATGATTTAGTTAAAAAATAATAATAATTTATGTTTTTCTCAATATTATGTTAGTTAATATTACTCAAAAAAACTATAAAAGTACATAGTGACATAACACTAGTTGTACCAAAAAATTGAATGGGTGGGTAAACACTTGAAGATTCCTTGTTCCATAAACCATACCTCCTAAGTCTTCTATGGTACACTAGAAAGATTAATTATCTCAAGCAACATAAGACCAAAAATGTAAAACTTTGATAAGATGGTGTACATAAACCAAGACACATAAGAACACCTTGATTATTCTTGAAGTTACATAGATGAGTCACCTAAATTTTTCAAAAAAATTATAAATTCAAAGTGGCTAGATCCCATGTTGGTAATTTTCCAAATGTTGCAAAATTTATCATATTAATATAGTGTAAAGGTTGTGAGTAATTTATAAATAACATATCATGGAACAAACTCTAAGACATTAAGGCAGGTGATGTATCCATAGAAGAGGCCTCACTCCACTACTTGCACCTTTTAGTTATTGTTGGTTGCATTACTCATAAAGATCTCTTGAGAAACCTTTAAGACCAAAAAAATATAAAACTTTGATGAGATGGAATGTATAAGTCCATGCAAGTATGAACCTCACATTTTTTTCTACATTTTTTTTATTTTTTATGTATATAATACCTTATGATGGTTCTTATCTAACTTGAAGTGGTTTACTTACAATGACAATATTCTACATGGTGCAAAAAGCACTAGAAATGTTCAATATTAGGGTTCAGTAAGATAAATTTTACAAATTCCATTGGCACAAAACAAAATATGCCAACATATTGGGGTTGGTGAGTTAATCCTAGAAAATAGATATATTATTCAAGGCTTTTAGAAGTGGGTTTTAATATAATTTACAATTGTGTCTCCTTTGATAATATATTGTATGCAACTATAAACATGCTCATTTATCCATGGAAAATTGCACTTACACCATACTAATTCTACTAATTTACCTAATAATTTAACTACATATTTTATTATATAGTCAAGTTAGATTGCATAATTATAATAATGAACTCAACTAAAAATTTGTTATTAGTTAGTAGCTCTACGAGATTTAAAGAGATGCAAATAGGTAATTTTGAAATGTTCTTAATTGAAGGGGATATAATAGGTTTGTAATAATTGATAATTGTCTAATAAAGTAATCTTAAGTTGTAAAAAAAAAACAATAAATATGTTTATATGAAGATAAATTTCTAATCCAATAACATGTAAACATATAGACATTAAAAATTAATTTAGATTATTAAAATAACTAGTTGTGGGCATAACTATTAGGAAATAGGAACATTAAATACTAATTATATAGAAATTAAATTTAATAATTATAGGTAATTATCTCTAGGTATGAATATGGTTTTGAATCTATTTTAGATGTTAAAATCAAATGATTTCGTTCCTAGAAATAATTAATTTGTAAATATTCTACCTCTAATATAAAATAATTAGTATACTTTATTGAGGGTCGATTCCATGCCTCTAGGTCACTTTTACATTTGTAGATTCATCCATTCTCACATGGATCAAAATCTTCTCAATTTGTGCTTTTGTTATATTCAACTCACTTGGTTCACACTAACCATGTTTCTTTCTAGTCTAGTATTCATAACAACCTTTAGAGGGTTGTCGATACATCACTAGGGGATATTCCCTTCTAATTCAACCCACCAAAAATATGTAAAATAATTATAGTTTAAAGTATGCCGCACTCACAAACATGCATGCAAAGTAAATATCTAGACATCAAAAGATATATGATGTGTTATTAAAGTAAAAATACTTATAGAATGTCATCATGTAGATATATCCATTGTCATGGATGCTTCATGGGAATAGTGAGGTAAAATTTATATACCTATAAGTTTGAAACTACATATGGGTATGTGCACCAATCTGTGGCACAAAAAGATGCCACTTTTGATTTTTTTACCCAAAATGACCATTTGACGAGCACCAAATGGCTCAGATGACTGAACCTAAGGCTTGGTATTTCACAATGCAACCCATTTGGAGAGCGACAAATTTGGTGCTCGCCAAATTTTTCAAGCGCCAAATGTGAAGGATGACTTTTTAGAATGCATTTTGCTAAACTCTTTCTTTTTTTCTTTACCTTTGTATTTGTCTTTCTTTATCGAGGAAACTATATAGATGAAATAAAAATTTAAGTATAAGTTGACATTTATATATGGACAGTCCATATATAAATGT
>VDFB02106465.1:0-11388 GCA_007258455.2 Sequoia sempervirens | reverse complement strand
AGGGATAATATTTTCTCAAGCTAAAATTTAAAAGCAATCATCAACTTTTGTTAATTCTTATGTGCAAATGAGGTATACTGTTACAGAGAAAGAATACTAGTCATGTTGTTTCTTCAAAAAAATGTGTAGAAGATATTAGGCTGTTTTGAATAGTAGTAATTCAATAATCAACTGGTCAATGAAAATCCTACCATAGATACATGAATTATTCAATGGATGCTAAAGATGCTACCAAATGAATTGATATCACTCATAAACCAAACTTGATGCATCTGCTTGCCATCAAGCTCAAATCATTTTGATACATTTTGTTGAAAGCTCAAATCATTACACAAGTGACCCTAGAAGAACAAATAGAATTTGTCATAACCTATGAAATTTGCAAGATCAACCACTGGTGGAAAGTTCAAAATAAAATTATCCTAAGGACCATCTCCCAAACATCACCAAGCTCCATGTATATTGTGTACTTGATGGCATCCCAAAGTCAGCTTAAGGTAAGTGAAAAAACTTTGGAATCCTAAATTAGGGAGAAAAGTTTGGCAAGACTTTGATACTTTTTTCCACTTTGCTTCTACCTTCACAACAAGCTGGAAAGTATAGTCTAAGGATGCATTGAGGATGCTTTGCGAATTTATCACTTCCTTCATCGCGAATTGATCACTTCCTTAACATTCAACTGTGACATTTCCATGTTTTCATAAAATAATATTGACTAAATGAATGATCAAGCTAAACGATTATGTAAGAATAACTCTAAACTCGACAATATTTAAAAATAATCATGACTAGAAACAAAAATCAGTGCCGTCAAATAAACTTTCTTAAAGTTCACAGTGAAATTTTCATGTGCATAGTTGAATTAAATGATATTTAAGAATAATTTTGAATTGAACAATATTTAAGTATAATTATGATTACAAATAGAAATAAATACCTTCCAATAAACTGAAATTTTCTTATCTTTCTCTAAAATATTTAATAAATTAAAAAAAAATGATTTTCAAGAATAACTTTGAACTGAACAATATTTAAGAAGAATAGGAACGAGCATTGTCAAATAAACTTCCTTAAAATATTTAAGAAGAATAGGAATTAACATTGTCAAATAACCTTCCTTAAAGCTCAAACGGTGAAATTTCCATGTCTGCGTAGAAAATACTTGACAGAATGAGTGGTGGAGGTTTTGTGGAATTGTTTACTGTCAATCTATTTGTCATGAAGTAAATGATATAAGAAACACTGGTAGAGAAAATCTACGTGCCTTAAAATGTTAATGGTGTGGAATTAATGGAGAGTTGATTGATTTGGTTGAATGCTTGTTTGAGCTGTTTGTGCTAGATTTTAATAAATTGTTGTCCTCTTGTTTTGACCGCTAGTTTGGTGAGCCTTACACGGTTATTTGTGACCTTTTTTTGTAGGTATTAAGGAAAAGGGACCAGTAGATGGGCATTTATCACTGTTTTGAGTGCACTTGGGCACTATTACATTTTACTTGAGACTCCAACTTTTTGTTATATGCACTTTTTTTGGGATAGATCTCCATGTTGGATGGGATATGTTGTAATAAAAAAAATATTTCAAACTGTTTATTATAATGCAACTTGGAACTTAAATTAGGTTGATGGCTAGTCATGTACTTGGAAGATATGGATGTTTACTTATTAATATAAATGCTTTAATGTGACATTTTGGGTTCTGTTGCATCCACTTGTGTACAAGTTCAAAATAACGTTAGTTGCATTTGTGTTTTAAAATCCTTGTTAATCATTTGTTTATGCAACCTAATATTAATAAAAAAAATACTAAAAAGTAAACAAATGTGATGGGAACATTGATTGGTCTCCATATGTCCTATTTTTGGAAAAAAAAAAATATTTAAAAGATCTCTTATTAAAAAGTAATGAGCCCAGTTTGGTCAACTCCTATACCCAGTATAGGAGCCTGACCCACTATGGGTCCCTCTCCCCTAAATGTGAATCAAAAAATGAAACAACATGCAAGGGCTCTAGTATGCAAATTTGTTACTCTTTTTTTACGCCAAGAGGCATATTACAATGACATCCACCAAAAAGCAAAATTCAATGTAAGGAAAAACTCTTTAGCTTAAATTTGACGTTCAAATGACATGCAATTGGCATAACTACATTCATTGTATGTAAACGGTCTTTCAAGCAGATTTAAACAGGTTTAAAACGAATGTTATATCTTTTAAAAAAAATTATTTGGAAGATATTATCTTTCTTGCTTTTCAAAATATTCTCTTGATTTCATTCAAATTTAAAGATCAATAAAATTCAATTGAACTAAAAAATTTAGAAGTAGAGGTTTATTTCTCCTAACAACCTATTTAAAAGATACAAATCAAAAGTTTTTTTACTTAAAATATTTTATGACTTTTTTGAAATTAGAATTTAGTTTACGTATAAAATGTGAAATGATTTGCATGCAAAAAGAGAAAAAAATAAAATAGAAAGGTTATTTTTATATCTAAGTTTTCAAGATATTGTGGATACACGCCTCAATATAATTCTCGGCATATTTTATATATATTAATATTTAATATATGTATGCTAGTATTATACCAAATTGAGTTGTACCACTATTAATTGCTTTTCAATGCCCTAGGATGAGATAATTCCAAATGATTCCTTGCTTGTACTTGATTATTATAATGAATATGTAATCAATGTTTCAAAATACTAACATTAGCATGAAATCATGTCAAAGCTATGTTTAGTCAACTCAAGATAGAAAGAAGAATGAGGCTAGTGGGCAAAATTTGAATTTTGGAAGAGAAAGGGACAAGTTCACAATTGTAGAAAATGTTTGGTTATGAGCAAATAATCAGATCCAAATGACCAAGTCAAGTGTAGAAAAATATGGTAGATAAGTCCAATGTAGAAAAATATGTATATACAAGAAAACAGGACTAAATATATAAAAATATATGTTTATTAAGATGAATAAAAAGTTAAAATAATGAATCTTACCCACACAAAATCTTGTCATTTATGACTATATACATATACAACAAATTTCGCTGTTACAATACTCTTTCTCTTATTCCCGTGACAGCTGTACAAACTGCACCTTCAAGGATGGTGATGCTATTTTAAATTTCTGTCCAACTTCTTCCCATTCTAGAAGAACTGTTTTTTGTTCTTGTTCTTGACCTCACTCCACAACATCCCCATCCACATGGCCCTGATAATATTTTAACGTTTCCCCAAATTGGAAGAACTTTCCGAGACTAATAACATAAAGTATCCTTTTCCGTGTCGATTCTTACTAGAAATATTTTAATTTACCTTTCAAGTTCTACCCATCTTTATAAAATCTTCCTGCCGGCAATTTCTTAGGAACCGCCTCTCCAAATTGATTCTTTGAATCTGGACCCATTATTCGTTTCCCTGTTTTTCTTGATTCACACTGGATTTTTGGGCCTAGATTAGACAAGAATGCTAAAAATAATAGAATTGGTCCAAGGTGTGAGCTTGTTCTGGTCTGTTCAGAGAGAAAAGCGTCTGGATGGGCTCCACCACCACAATCAATCGTCAGGCCTACGGCTGTGACCAAGAAAATGGCGCCCAGCAACGACTTTAACATTGACGGGAGAAGTAATCACCGGCAGAAAATGGAGGCGATTTTGCCTAACAAGTCTCCACACGGGGTTGTTGAATAATAATTAGGTGTTCTGTAAGTCAAGTCAAAGTAGAAAGAACAAGCTGAGTGAAAGGTGTTGAATGGCTAATGCGCCCATTAGTCCTCCATTACTCACTTGTTTTCTATTTCCACACGTCATTCTACAGAAATTTCCTTCACATGTTCCTGTTTTTCTAACTAAATCACTGTTTCTCCCTATATTATACATAGTTTCTGAGATTTGCCCAACAATCGTACTTCCCTTCATTCAAGCTTGGATTTTGAGGCATAGTTTCTGGAATTTGCCCAACAATCATACTTCCCTTCATTCAAGCTTGGATTTTCAGGCACAGTTTCTGAAATTTGCCCAACAATCATACTTCCCTTCATTCAAGCTTGGATTTTCAGGAGAGAAATTTGGTAGAACTTGAATGATGGGGAGTTCCCTGTTCTTGGTATTGGGAGTCATTGTGCTGCTGTTTGGTTGGGATGCAGCTGCACAGACTTCGAATTCAAGCTGTCCTTTAAAATTCACAGGTGAGACCAAAACTTATCAAACCTGCAACAGCCTGAATTTAGGAGCTACTCTGTCATATAACTACCATGTGGAGAATGGATCGTTAGACATAGCTTTCCAGGCCAAACCTTCTGCTTCTGGGGGGTGGGTAGGTTGGGGGATAAACCCACAGGGGTTAGCAATGATTGGCACACAGGCTTTGATTGCCTTTCGATTGAGTAATGGATCAACTGTGGTTGACACTTATAATGTGACCACTAAGTCTGCTGCTTTGAATCGCTCAGCTATTAGCCTCAATGTGACCAGCAAGAGTGCTGTGTATGAGAGTAGTAGTGGGAAGATAACAATATTTGTGTCCTTGGTACTTGATTCCAACAAAACCAGTATTAATCAGGTGTGGCAAGTGGGTAGCTCAGTCACCAACTTCAGCCCTGGCATCCACAGTCTTGACTCGGCCGATCTCAACACTTTAAAGACACTCGATGTCCTAAGTGGAGCCACCTCTGCTCCTCCTCCTGAATCGTCTACACCGGCTGCCAATAATGTAAGTATTTTTCAAACATGGGTTTTTACAATTTAGTGCCTCTTCTTATATTTTGTGAAAATGTTTGGAGTGTTAAGGCATCAGGATCCGGATTAAGGGAGGCTGTGTGTGTGTCTATATGCATCATATAGAGAGAGCTTAAACAGTCGCATTTTAGTTTGAATATTAAATATAATATGTCAATTATTATGGGATTTATACATGTTAATCTCTTTTAAGTTTTTAACCAGAACTCCAGGCATTTAATCTTTTCTGCAAAATTCAGTTAAAAAACTTTGAAGAAGTTGATAATATGTTGTTTTGGAAAAGTTTAGTCATATCTTGAGGCCAGTCCACGCTTTAATTATCCAATGACTACTTTTAAGCCCATTTTGAAAAATCCATCCATTAAGTTTTCCTTGAAAATTCAGCCAAAAAGGTTTGGAGGAGTTAATATATTTGTTTTGAAATTAGATATAGTTATTTCTGGATTCAACTGTTTATGTTTTATAATTCATTTGAATCCAATTTTTATCTAATCTATGTAGATTGTGGAAAACTCATATCAACTATACCACCTAATTATCCTATGATCTGTATCAGAGTTCAGATCAAAGATTTAGATTAACAAACAATTTT
Source organism: Sequoia sempervirens (assembly GCA_007258455.2). NCBI lineage: Eukaryota > Viridiplantae > Streptophyta > Pinopsida > Cupressales > Cupressaceae > Sequoia > Sequoia sempervirens. The sequence continues at coordinate 6,064 of VDFB02106465.1, read as the reverse complement.
AATTATTACAATGGAACTTCTTAGACTTAATTATTTTGGGCAATTTTTTCAACTTTCTTAATTCTAAAAATGAATATGGTTCGATAAGAAAAATCGGCGAGATATAATTTTGGAGGAATAAAAAATCTCATGGTCAAATAAGGTAATTAATATTGAGTGTTGCTGTGCTGCACAGACCTGCCCACAATCACTCGGACCAAGCTGTCCTTTAAAAATTCACAGGTGAGACCAAAACTTATCAAACCTGCAACAGCCTGAATTTAGGAGCTACTCTGTCATATAACTACCATGTGGAGAATGGATCGCTAGGACATAGCTTTCCAGGCCAAACCTTCTACTTGAGGGTGGGTAGGTTGGGGGATAAACCACAGGCTAGCAATACTGGCACACAGGCTTTGATTGCTCTTCGATTGAGTAATGGATCAATCGTGGTTGACACTTATAATGACCACTAAGTCTGCTGCTTTGAATCGCTCAGTTATTAGTCTTCAATGTGACAGCAAGAGTGCTGTGTATGAGAGTAGTAGTGGAAGATAACAATATTTGCGTCCTGGTACTTGATTCCAACAAAACCAGTATTAATCAGGTGTGGCAAGTGGGTAGCTCAGTCACCAACTTCAGCCCTGGCATCCACAGTCTTGACTCGGCCGATCTCAACACTTTAAAGACACTCGATGTCCTAAGTGGAGCCACCTCTGCTCCTCCTCCTGAATCGTCTACACCGGCTGCCAATAATGCAAGTATTTTTCAAACATGGGTTTTTACAATTTAGTGCCTCTTCTTATATTTTGTGAAAATGTTTGGAGTGTTAAGGCATCAGGATCCGGATTAAGGGAGGCTGTGTGTGTGTCTATATGCATCATATAGAGAGAGCTTAAACAGTCGCATTTTAGTTTGAATATTAAATATAATATGTCAATTATTATGGGATTTATACATAAGTTGACTCTCTTTAAGTTTTTTTTAACCAGAAACTCAGGTATTTAATCTTTTCTGCAAAATTCAGTTAAAAACTTTGAAGAAGTTGATAATATGTTTGTTTTGAAAAGTTTAGTCATATCTTGAGGCCAGTCCACGCTTAATTATCCAATGACTACTTTTAAGCCCATTTTGGAAAATCCATCCATTAAGTTTTCCTTGAAAAATTCAGCTAAAAGGTTTGGAGGAGTTAATATATTTGTTTTGAAATTAGATAAGGTTATTTCTGGATTCAACTGTTTATGTTTTATAATTCATTTGAATCCAATTTTTTTTATCTAATCTATGTAGATTGTGGAAAACTCATATCAACTATACACCTAATTATCCTATGATCTGTATCAGAGTTCAGATCAAAGATTTTAGATTAACAAACAATTTTTAATTATTACAATGGAACTCTTAGACTTAATTATTTGGGCAATTTTTTCAACTTTCTCTAATTTAAAAAAAAAATTGAATATGAGCTGATAAGAAAATCGGTGAGATATAATTTTGAGAATAAAAAATCTCATGGTCAAATAAGGTAATTAATATTGAGTGTTGCTGTGCTGCACAGACTCCGTCTACACCGACTTCGAATTCAAATTGTCCTTTACAATTCACAGAAGGTGAGACCAAAACTTACCAAGCCTGCAACAACCTGAATTTAGGAGCTACTCTGTCACATAACTACCATGTGGAGAATGGATCTGTAGACATAGCTTTCAAGGTCGCCCCTACTGCTTCTGCGGGGTGGGTAGGTTGGGGAATAAACCCAACGGGGCTGGCAATGATTGGCACACAGGCTTTGATTGCCTTTCGATTGGATAATGGATCAACTGTGGTTTACACGTATGATGTGGTCTCTAAGTCTGCTGCTTTGAATCCCTCAGCTATTAGCCTCAATGTGACCAGCAAGAGTGCTGTGTACGAGAGTAGCAGTGGGAAGATAACAATATTTGCATCCTTGGTACTTGATTCCAACCAAACCACTATTAATCAGGTCTGGCAAGTGGGCAGCTCAGTCAGCGGCGGCTCGAGTCCTGGCGTCCACAGTCTTAAGGCAGCCGATCTCAATAGTGCAGCGACACTCGATCTTCTAAGTGGAACCACCTCTGCTTCTGGCGTTTCCTCTCACCAGACTCTCAAAAATGTAAGTATTGTGTTTCTAAACATGGGTTTTTTCAATTCAGAGCCTATTTTTATATTTGAAACTGTTTTAAAGGCATCAAGATCCAGATTAGGTGAGGCAGTGAAGGGATTGATAAACTATAATTCTGGGAACAAGAGTTTCCATGGTTTATTATAGAACTTAACTAAAAATCAGGTTTTTAAGCTTGCTCGACCTAAAACACTTGTTCAGTCCAATACTAATTATATCTCGCATTTTTTTCAATCCAGAGGCATGGGATAATTACTGTTGTAAGCTGGGGCATACTGATGCCCATTGGAGTCATGATTGCTAGATATGTCAAGACATTTGAATCTGCAGATCCTGCATGGTTTTATCTACATGTCATATGCCAATCCTCTGGATATGTTATTGGAGTAGCCGGTTGGGCCACTGGCTTGAAGCTGGGCAGTTACAGTAAAGGTGTAGAACAAACTTCACACAGAAATATTGGGATTGTACTGTTTGCCCTTGCAACTTTACAGGTAATGCAAGCAAAACCCCATAGTAAACACTCAGTACATTTCAATCTATGCACTGGTCATGTACACAAGGAATTGGGTTCCACCTAACAACCTATAAATTGATTATAACACAAATTTCACAAAATCTTTATTGCTTTCATCAATTGTTTCTTGAAATGTTATTAGATAAACACTTTTGACTGAAACCCTAAATCATTTTTTGAAATGTTGCTCTGTTTGCAAGTTTAAAGTTTGACATGTATTAACTTGCAGGTTTTTGCTCTACTCTTACGGCCTAAGAAGGATAACAAGTTCCGTATATACTGGAATATATATCACTACTCTGTTGGCTATTCAGTGATCGTATTGAGCATAATAAACATCTTTAAAGGCTTTGACATCTTGGATCCTGAAAAGAAGTGGAAGAGGGCTTACATTGGTGTTCTTATTGCTTTGGGTGCAATTGCAGTCTTTCTTGAAATTGTAACATGGATTATCTACTTCCAACGCAAGTCAAGAAATTCTAACAAACCCATCAGTGAAATGAATGGTAATGGCCGATCGAATGGAAATGGCCTTACTCAGTCATATCATTAGGAAAATGTTTCCATAGAAATTACCCCATTACCTGTTGTTGCTTTACCTACACAGAATTCAGAGGCTGTAATTTTTTTAGCAGGTAGTAGAAAATTTGAGACTAGCTTTAGAAATTTATTCTTTTACTTTACTGATATATATCTACAAGTCGGTGCATATTTTTCATGCAATGTGCACCCTTTTGCCTTATGGAATAAAAATATCAATTGACCCTATGTTCAGGGTTTTCAATTGTTTTACTTAATTTCCTCTTTCTTCATTCTCTTACAGTTTGAAAATAAAAATAAGGTTTGTTTTAGAGTGAGTTTAGTTTAAGTAAATATAATTAAATAAGTATAATTAGTTTAGATTAATTAAATTAATATTGTGAGCTGAAAAATTATAAAATTAATGCTTTGGAAATAAAAAGGTGAATAGTGATACCTAGTTCGATAATTTAAGTATGATATTAATGAATAAGATTTAAGATTTTCTATTTTGTTAGACATTGAGAGTAGTGTCTTTTTATTAGTATAATTATTTGAGATTTTGTGTTGGATTTCTATTATGTGAGAGGACAACTCTACAAGTCTGACAAATTCATAAATTTTAGATTTATCTTGATAATCATTAGAGTTCTATCCTACAATTTCACCTAATGTATGATAATTTTGGAGTAGGCAATATAAATAAATACTTGGTTAGGAACTATCATATGACTAAGTCTCCAAAGTATTATGCCATGATTAGCCCTTTGAAATTGAACAATAATGAAAACGATAAGTGCAAGATGTAGATTCTTTACTCTCTTTTTTATACCAAATTGAAGTTTGTTGCTATTAATTGCTCTCAAGAATGATTTCCTTGTAATTCTATAGATTTTTAGAATGAAGACATTGGATGCCTTTAAATAATAGCATATAATGTCAAATTGCCAAAAATATATTTAGTTGGTCCAAGGTAGAAAGGTGTAGGGAGCTAGTCAATGAAATATGAATTTTTAATTCAAAAGGGACAAGTTTGTGATTAGAGGATTGCTCTAATGTCCATGAACTTTTCATAGAATGGAATAACAACTAAATTTAGATGACAAAAAGCTTAATGGAATATGTGATAGATAAACATAATAAATACACAAATAAAAGAAATATATAAGAATACAAATGTAGATAGATGAAATAAGGATAAATTGTTGGAGAATGCCAAGATCTAAGAGATCGAATTTGATAACCTTTCACAAGTGAAACTATGAACACAATAGTATGTCTATCAATATAATATAAAGAGTGTATAATACAATGATCAAGCTTTGATTATATAGGCAAGGATGAGGAGGTGAGAAGGAAGGAGTGAAACTCTGACTACTCTTCCATAGGTGGGACACTTGTGAGCTCACTTGACAAGTGTGTGAGCAAGTGCCAATAGGTGTCTCAAGTCATGAGGACACATGTCTCAACCATATGAAGTGAAACAAAAAGGAAAAAAAACCTAAGTAAAGTTACGCTAGGTGTGAATAGGTCAATCCTAGAAAGGTGATTAACTAATTAGGTATGATAATGACTTGATTTACACTAACACCCACCCTTAAGTGCAACTTAGGGAGTAATGTATGCACTTATGATGAGTCTCGAATAAGAGGCCATGTCAGGTACTCATGTATAAATATCTCATAAAGTGGAGTAAAGGAGAAAAACCCAGTGGAAAATAAAAAAATCCTCTCCAAAAGAGAAATGATGCAACGAAATAGAATGTACAAGTGAAGAAGATAGGACTCATGATGACCTCACCAAGGCCTACTTTTATCATATAAGTACAAGAAATGTTCCCCCCCATAGGAGAGAAAAGAGAGGTGCTCATGTGACCGTCCCGAAAAATGTGAAGTTGTGAACTCCATGTGAAGCAGCCTCCCTTCAAAATGATGTCTATAGTGTTAGTAGATGCTTGACACTAGATGCTAAAAATGATCTATGATTGTTGAACAACATTTCTCCCCTTAGGAAGAAACACACTACAAATGTGTGCAATATGACTTCCCACTCCATATAGGAATATGTAGGAAGTAAGATAAATGTCTTTGAATTCTACACATGATCCAAAGACTGAAATGATGCTAATGATGCCTTTAAATGATACTCAATGATCTCCAAGACAATGTTGATAAGATGGATCAAGTACCATATGTGATTTAGGAGCAAGGACCATGGATGCATGTTGATAATTGGACTGATATGAATTTGTTATTGTTGCAAGTGATGATGACTGAGTTGGATAGGTAAACTCATGAATGCTTGCACAATTTTCCATGTAATAGAAATTGGTATAGGCAAGGCAAGAGAAATATCCAAAGATGGCAATGGTGATGCAACTTCATCAAATCTAACAACAAATAGAAGATGAATGTCCTTAATGGTGTAATCCAAATCTGCAAGGTGGGATTCTACAAACAAATATGTGATTTTTGGTAGATATGCATCCTAATGTGATGGATCTGGAATGACAATTATAGCAATGACTTGATTCAAAGAATCATTAGAACTCATGAATGAGTCAACACTAGATTCAGATGTAGTAATATATATTGTGGGAAATGAGACATCAATTCAAGTCATGAGACTAAATTATTCATCCCTAAATGATGGTTTATCGCAAAATGTCTTAGTGTGTTAGAATATTAATCTTTACTTGGTAAAGGTTATTATTTAATTGTAATTATTTATTTGTAGCCACCTCCTTAAGAGGATTTTGACAACTTGCACACACATAGATGAATGGTGGCATTCATTGAGTTGGGAGTTACTTTCTAATTCTAACTCCTCTTCTCACCTCTATATATTGAGGTGCCTCTCCTCTCATTCTTCATTGAAGCAAGCAAGCTTAAGGCTTAAGTGCTCTC
>VDFB02106464.1:0-18059 GCA_007258455.2 Sequoia sempervirens | reverse complement strand
ACATAACCATGAATATCAAGATAAATTTTGTCTCCTATCAAACTACCATGATAGCACAAGGAATACTCTGAGGTACCATGCAAATATTTGAAGACTCTTTTAACTACATGTCCCAATGAACTTTACCAAGACTAGAAATATATTTGGATTTAGAACTCCCACTGCTTGGGAAATGTCTGGTCTAGTGCAAACCATAGCATACATCAAACTTCCAACTTCACTTTGGTAAGACACTCTACTCATGTCTTCCATTTTCAATGGGGATGTTAGATAATCTAAAATAGATAAATGTTCCAATTATAAAAAGAACACACAATGAGATAGAATACTACATGTTAAACCTATATAAAAATAAATTGACATACTTATTCTGGCCAAGCCATAGATTTGTGTTCACTCTCTTTTTTAATTTACATCCCAAGAATGTGTTTAGTTGCACCAAGATCTTGCATTTCAAATTTAGCTACAAGTTGAAACTTTAGTTTTGAAATAATTCCTTTCCCTTTACCAATAAATATCATATCAATATATAATGCAATAAATAGAAAAAAATCACCATCAAATTTAAAATAAACACAATGACCTAATTTAGAATGCTCAAATCTCAAACTCAACACATATATATCAAATTTCAGGTACCACATCTAGGACTTTATTTGAGGCCATACAAATATTTATTCAATTTTTCAAACCAAATTACTTTTAACTTTCACCGCATAGTGCTCTAGTTGTTCCATATAAATATCCTCCTCCAAATCACCATGAATGAAATTCGTTTTCACATCCATTTGCTCAACCTCTAGACCATAAGTAGCAACAATAAAAAGCAAGAATCTAATGGATGCTATTTTTGCAATAGGAGAAAATATCTCACCATAATAAACACCCTCAACCTAAGAGTAACATTTTGTAACCAACCATTATTTTTTCTTCTCAATACCTCCATTTGAACCAATATTTTTATTGAACACTCGTTTGTAACCAATAGATTTTCGTCATTCAAGTAATGGTACTAGATCCAATGTATCATTTTTTTTCAAAGCTATCATTTTTTCATCCATGGAAGTCTTCCAGGGTTCTGCATCATTCATTCCTAATGACTCTTCTATAGATTTGGGTTCATCATGTTAGTATTCAAAGAAAAAATGCATCTTCAATCATCAAGTGAATACCTTTTAGATGGATTTTTATGCCTTGTAGACCTTCGAACAAGCTGAGTTGGAGGTTTCTCCTCTTATGAAGATCTAGAGCTAGACAATCTCTTGTCAACTTTTTTTCTATCTAGGGGTCTCGATTCAACCTTCTTATGTGTAGAATGAAATTGAATCACATCCTTCTATTCACTTTATTTTGGCTGCAATGTAACAGAAGAAGGCTTAGTTTCTCTAAAAATAACACTTCTACTATATATTACCTTTTATGGAATAGGATCCCAAAGCTTGTATTCTTTCACACCATAACTATATCTAATGAAGACACATTTCATAGCCTTGTTCTCCAAATTTGTTTGTTTCTCCTTTTGCATATGTGCATATGCCTCGCAACCAAAAACAATAAGATGTCTAAGTGAAGGCTTGTGACCTGACATGCCACCATAGGTGTTTTGTCAACAAGAGCTAATATAGGAGACTTCTTAATCAGGTCACAAGAAGTGGTAACAACTTCATCCCAAAACCTTTATTCTAGACCAACACCACTCAACATACTCCTGGCCTTCTCCATCAATGTCTTGTTCATTTGTTCTACAACTCTATTTTTTTGTGAAGAATATGGAGTTGTCTTTTATCTTTAAATTCTACAATCTATATACAATATATAAAAATCATTAGATAAAAATTCACCACCATTATCAATCCTCAAACATTTTATTTTATTTTCATTTTGCAACTCAACCATTGTTTTAAATTCTTAAATTGACTAAAAACTTCATATTTACTCTTCATAAAATATACTCATGCCCTTCTGCTTTAATCATCAATAAATGAAACATAATGTGTATTTTTCAATGGAAGGAACATCGACATGACCAAACATATAAAAATGAATAATATCCAATACACCACAAGATTTATGAGAACTTGAATAATATTGAACATGGTTTTGTTTATAATAAATGCAATGCTCACAAGAATCAAAATCAAGATTGTAATCATTCAACCCTTCAATAAGGTTTTTATTTTTCAAGGTCCTTAGACCCTTTTCTCCAATGTGGCCAAATTTTTGGTGTCATAATAGTATTTTTATAGGTAATTTTCATTCAAAAGAAAGAGTACCCTTGTGTACCCAAAATCCATGACCATCTATTTAAGATGAAACCTTCACCTTTCCAACAAAGTAGCCAAATAATTGTTTTTTCATAGAAGTACTATTGCACTCAATAGTGTATGCATCAAGCTTATACAATGTGTTAAATTTGACACCTCTAACGATCACCATAGAATGTATAACCATCTTGCATCCTATATCAAAAATACTACACACACACTCACATCTATTAGTTTTCTCACAGATAATAAATTTCATGCTAATCTAGGGATATGCAACACACCATTAATCATTTTTATTCTACCATCAGGAAACCTGATTCTAGATTTACCACAGAAAACAATATTTTGATGAGAATCATCACCCAAGTACACATTACATCCATCAAAATATTCATATTCAAAAAACCAATCTCTATTAGAGGTAATATGGAAAGATACACTTGAGTCAATTAACCATGCATCATTACCTACATGAGTGACTAGAACTGGAATGAACGCATCACCATCTTCCTTCTTGAATTCAAAATCAAAATCAAATCTCTTATTTTCTTCTTTGAACTCCTTATAAAAGTGTTCAAGATTATTGTAGTTCCAACAAATTGCTTTGGAATTTCTAAGATATTTGGATCTCCCCATGGACTTGGATATATCACACTTCTCATTCTTCTTGCCTTATTTATTGGGTCTTCCATGAACGTTTAGTGTCTCCTTTGCACTAATATATACCTTCCACCACATATCTTCATAAAGAAAAAAACCCACAACATCTTCAACTTTCAAGACAACAAAAGTGCTCCTAATAGCCATAACAAGAAAATCCCATGAATCAGGAAAAGAACAAAGAAAGACCCGACATCTCTCTTCCTCATCCATTTTTACACCAACTGATGTCAACTAAGCCACCAACATATTGAATATTTGGGTAAAATCACAAAGTTGTGTCACACTTTATAAAGGAAACAATCAACACTAATCCAACTTTTAAACTTGAATCAGTAAAAAGTGGCATATATGTTTTGAATTTTCAAATGATGTAAACTAGTAAAATATGTATTTTTTAGTATATTTTATGTTTGTATTTTTTAAAAAAATTAAAAAATTATTTTAAACTAGTTTTTAATAAATTAACACTATAATTTAGTTGCTGATAAAATGAAGTTGCATGAGACGTCAAAATTTTTATAGTATTTTTTTTCTTTTAAATTTTTTGTGTATTTATAACTTGAAACTTTAGTGCATGGATATATTTTTTTCTAATTTTGATAAATATATATATTTTTAAATAAATATTAAAATGTGTGTGAATCAAAGAACAATCGTTTCCATTGGACGTCAACTTTCATATTAAATATTTATCTAAAATAGAAAAAACTATACCATCTTGAAATAGATTCTTTTATCTAGTGCGTCATTTTTTTTAGTAAGTTTTAGTATTTTTCCTTGGCATGGTAATCAACCTAATATTTTGTGTTAATATATATATATATATATATTAAACTACACTTATGGATCTACAAAAGGGTATTTTTATAATTTTTTAAAATGTTATTTGCATTAGTAGGAGTTATTGAAACTTCAAGTTTTTCAAATAATTTTTTTTTTTGGTAAATTGGACTCAAAGTGGTGCTCCATATATTTTTAGCCAACATTTTTAGTTGAAAAAGTTGTGGAAGTATCTAACTTAGCTAGAATGAAACTTACTAGATCATATGTTTGACCAAAATTGATTTTTAGTTAGAAATACTTAAATTCAATTGTGCTGATAAGTTGGCTAAAAGTGTGACACAAATTTGTGTTTTTACCCATTTCCAATTGGTTTGCAATTCATCCACCCTCTTCCATTCTCAAGGAATACAATTTCTTCCTCAAGAAAATCTTGTTCACTAAAGATTTGGTTTGATATATCTCACCAAGTTTCTTTGACAATTTCTTTGTAGAGGTCTCTTCATGTGCATTGATTAAAATATTCTTCCAAGCACAATCTAATTAGACCTTTGTCTTTACAGTCTATAACATCATATTGATCAACCAAAGTAGTATGTGTAGGCCTTGACACATTATCATTACAACATCCCATAGATATTGATCTATTAACAGATCCCCCATTCTTCAGCTTCCACATCTCAAAATTATTACCATAAAATTTCTCTACCTTTATTATCCCTGATAAATTTTTTATCTAAATATTCCTACAACAAGATCACATGGTATCTTCTACAAAGCTCCCACTCAAAATTGGATTAGTTCAAAAAAAATAAACAATCCACAAATGAAACCAAAGGTAATCAAGCTTTGATACCACTTGTAAGGAAGCTAAGGTGGGGGAACAACTTCCTCCACTAATATTGAGAGGAGGTTATGAAAAAAATTATATTTTTCAACAGTTATAGAAACTAAATAGAAATAGACATGAATATCATGCATACCACAACATAATGATTTACGTGGGGAAAACCCTTTCAGGAGAAAAACCCCACACTCCAAAAGCCACCCAATATATTATTCAAAAATCAATAATATTACAATATACTTGTAGAGCAAGGGAGTATCTCCAACTAGATATTTGGAGGCAACTCAATAGCTATCAGACTCTCACACAATACAACAATGCAATACATAGTCATAATACAATGCCCTCATAAAATTGGATTTTCTTCTAGGGCAAGCAAAGCCAACATAATCTCCATTGTTAGATGTGTGACCTATTGATGAACGATCTAGATTTATAATAATTAAATATATAAAATGTGGCTTTCGGGAGCACTGCCCCCGAATTCCCACTAAGGCGTGTAGCTTTTGTATTTTTTCCATTCACCTAGATCTAGGCTTGTATTTGGATTATTGTTGAATCTTACACTTGATATACAAGACTTTGTTGATTCAGATTAGGCTAGATATTTGGAGAGAAACAATTTGATGAGTGATTATGTACTCACTCTATTTAGTAGTGTAGTTAGCTAGATCAATAAAGGAAACCCATAGTTACAATATTCACTATAAAAGAGGAGTATATTTCTACTACTACCTATAAGGAAGCATTGCACGGTTATAGATATTGTGTTGAAGTAGTGACCTTGAGTGCAAAAAAGGTTAGGATTGGTTGAGATAGTCATAGCCCTATCTATTTAGTAAAAAAATTTATGTACCATGTTCATACTAAGCATATTGATGTTAAGTGTTACTTTTTTTATGAGATAGTTGAGGATGATAGTCATGATATAAAAAGTTGACAATTTGGATAATGTTGCATATTCTCTCACCAATCCAATGAGCATTGTTAAGTTAGTGTAAAGGGCCTATGAATCTTACCTCTTCTAGCACCTAATTCATTCATTTTAGTTTCTTGATATGTCTTTGCAATTTAAATTTGTCAAGTAAAAGAATGTTAGTATTAATTGTATCATTCACCTTGCAAATTTTGGGTCTTAATCAATTATGAACTAAGTTATGTTGACAATAAATAGTGTATGGTCTTCAAACATCATGGAGTGGACCAAATGGGACAACCATGTGAGAGTGGGGACATTATATATTTATTATTTATTCTCTAAGATACTTTGATTATTGTATAAGAAGGCATTGAATATCTAGATATTATATGGAAAATGTCAAATTGAGAATTATAGAGAATTTTCCTTAGGTTTTATGACAAGGAATTGATTACCCTCATGAAACACCTGGATTTGGGGAATTAGTTGATACGATGGTTATGATAGAATTTATAATGTGTAAGAAACATGTAAAACATGTAAAGGAGTTACTTTCTATTCCAAAGTTTTTGCAATGGATTTTTGCTACTGGCTCATGGTTTTAACTTAGTTTTTTGGATACCACTTGGTTGTTTCTTGTTTCCAACTTTCATGTACAATGGAGGAATAAAATAAAGGTTTGTAAAGTTCTTTTACATGTTATTTATTATAGGACTCATACCTACACCAAACATACCAATGATTAGATTAGTATGGGGTATTATCAGTGATCATGTTGGAGTGATTTTTTCTAGTGTTGATCATGACACTATGTGTGTTGTATCAGACATTGTTTTCCCCACACACTTTGGACTCGACTGTGGGATATCCATGGAGACCCTCATATCTCCATTCCCAAAGGATCCTATTGTAGATTGTCTCATTCCCCTTCTAAATGTAAATTGTATACCCTTTGATGGTGATACTTTAGAAGAGCTTGAGTATATACAAGTCTTGCATGTTTCGATGGTTTAGAGACTTGTCTTCATGTTCCCACTCTTCATATGAAGACCTAATCTCCATATTCTATTGTTCTTGATTATTTTGGCATTGCCACATCCTATGACCCTATTGGTTCAGTGCAACAAAACATTCATCTTCCAAACATAGCTACTTAGGATTCCTATCTTGTAGACATATCATCCTTGTTTATGGAGTCTCAAATTACAGAATTGAAGGATTATTTTGAGGAAATTCATCTCCTATTTAATGATAGCCACATCATCACTATTAGCTCACCATCATTACAATCTTTAGAGCTTGTTCTACACCAGTCTTCACAAGATTCTAGATTGACATCATATCATTCTAACATGTGGACATTTGAGCAATTTTCAAAGGCACACATCATTTGGATTTGGATTCCCTATTCATCCAGCTTATGGGAATGGCTTCTCCAATCACCAATGGATTTGTTTCTTCCTAAGGGGAGAAATATTGTTTGCAAGTAGTGGATCGTGTTTTGTCTTCAGACTTCCATCATTGGCACAAGAGCTCTTTCTTTATGGGGGGATTCATATCTTCATTTTCTTTCTCCTATCAAGGGATATTCATTGTACTTATGTGATAAAATCAATCCTTGGGGGGTCATATTGAGTCCTCCTTCTATCCTTCATTCACTGGTGCATTTATTTATTTCTCTTTTGGAGAGAATTTTTTCATATGTGGTTTTCTCTTTTTCTCCTATTATAAGAGATTCATTTGTTTGTACATGGGTACCTCATCAAGCCTTATAGTCAAGACCCATCCATGCATCCATCATTGAATTCATCATTAGGTTTTTAACTTCTCCCTAAGTTGATTTTAAGGGGTTTGTCAGAGTAATTAAGAAATCACTTAATAATTAATTAAGTATTAGGTCACTTTTACTTTATTCACTTAAACTAAACTTTTGAATGTTGTTACTATCAGATTGAGCTATATTTAGGTCATGTCTCATAGCATAGGATGAGGACACTTGTCATAACTTAATCCTCACCTAGGGTTTCATCTAAGTTTTGCTTTTTGACTTTATGAGCATTCATTATTGTATATTGTATTCATCCAAGTTCATTCAGATTGATAAGTACATAAGCCATCATGCTTTTCTGGATCAAATCTTCTCTCATGGTTGCATAGCATAATCATTGCTTTTTCTCTCTACATGTGATAGGAGTTTTGGTTGCAAATGATTTTTAAGAGCTATGGAGTTTACTATCGACTCCAACATTATTATGTCATATTACTACCAATCAAATCAATATATGGATTGTATTGTACTCAATTATTAAGATTAATACAATCTTGGGTCTCTTTGGCGGTGGAGTTTTTAACACAGGTTTCTCTGTGTAGATCTAACATTCATATGGTTTGTTGATTTGATATATGCTTCTTCATGTTTCATTGATATATTTTATGGATTAATCACATGTTTAATCATATTTAAACATTTTATTGCTAATATTCATATTGCATGATTCACTTTGTAATCACATATTTAACCTAACAAGGAGAATATTACAAGTTTTTTTATCTAATGAAATTTTAACAAAATTTTGACATAATAACAACGCTTAGACAAAACAATAGAAAAGAAAATGGAGGAAGAATATAATGCAATAGTTAAAACACAAAATAGCACTATATGCACCCAAGAAAAACCCTCATAAAGGAAAAAATCAACCTCCAAAGCATTGAATCTAATGTATAAATCAACAACCAATAGTTATAAATATGATGGCAATCCCCATGCTTCACAAGAGATCTGTGCTTTAAATTTGGAGGTATTCTAACGACATAATTCTACATAAAACATGGCATAAATCCCCATCCTAAGCCCTATTTATAGAATAGGCAACCCCAAGAATCCAAGAATGGTTTTCCAAAACATGGGCTCAAAAACATAAGCCAAAAAAAAAGTCAAGGCGATCTAAAGCTCAAACCATGCACTCCACTTCCACAATTAGAATGTAACTCTTGATTCTCTAATTAAACCCATATGACCAAGAGGTCCCAATTTAATGCTCCAACATGAAACAATAATTACACTCACACCTCTTACATAGTTATAATAGAGAGTTGATAAAAAATGCTAGTCATAGCCCACCTAGTAACCCTCTATTCAATGATTTCTTACAATTGTCATAAGACCAATGACACATGGCAAAGAGTGCCAACAATGGAATCTCAAGATACCATCCAAGTGAAGCACCATTTTTCATGTATGCACATTATATATAATATTATAAATTAAATGATTGCTCCTAAAACTAAGATTGTACAAAGTGTAGAACAACACCTAGTTCTCTAATCCTAACATTAGGTACATAAGCATTGATAATGCCAACAACTCAACTATTATTGTTTAGTGTAACCAAAATAGAACAATAATTGGGCTCTTCCCCTAAAGAAATAATGAAGAAACTTAAATGTCGGGAAAGAAAAATGCACACACTATCATGTTCATCTCCATGGAAGGTGATGAAGTGTGATGAGAGGCCAAATTATTCACAAGGATCTTTGAAGTAAAAAGCAATGACTTCAACTTCCTATAAACAAATAACAAATGGTCAAAGCCTCTAACATGCAGACCAAAGAGAATAATTGCAAGAAGTTTATATAAGTTCACACACCCTCCATAAGATGTTCACATGGAGGATCCTCCAAGGAGAGCCTTGGTTGGCCATCCTCATCCTTTAAAATTACAAAACTTATTATCCAAAAGTGACCATTGGTTTTACAATATATAATCGTCAAGCTAGTCAAAGTGATGTCTACTCCCATAATCTCCCTTTTATGAGCCATCATCACTAATTGATAAGCTTCAAGAACATTTAAATGGTTGATTGTGTGCAACAAAATTCCCAACAAACAAATTTAATTTAAAACGAGTATTTTGGCTAGGACCCAACTCTTTAGCATGAAGTACTAGGCCATTTTTATGCACATATTGATGGGTTTTGATCGCTAAATTTAGTTCACTAAACTTAATAGGTTTTGTGGTAAAAGGTTTTTCTCTCTCACAAAATTTTGTCCCTCATCTTTAGTCTAAAGAGTTGGCATGCCAATTGAAGGCTTCAAAGATATGTGTGGCATAAGAGGACAATCCCTGATATAATAATTAGAGGACTAATATATGAAGCAATTATTTGGGAGATTAATGTAAGTCACATGCTATGTAAGATGTAGGGAACCTACATGAATCTCCATAAATTTTTTGAAGTCAATGCTTAGGCCAACCTCAATAAAAACTCACTTATAGGATATGCTAGATGATACCTTTTTGGATCTTGACATACAAAGGGCCAAAGAGTCTTGATGATCTACTCCCAAAAATCCTAAAGAGAAAACTAGGAGACTTGGATGCTTTACTCAGACTTGTTGAGGATCCTTGAAATAAAACCAAAAGATTCCCTCGACAAGATTATGAACTTCATTGAGCTTAATGTCATGGGGCTCCCAAGTGTATTCGAATTTAGGTGGTCAAAAGGTTCTTTAAATGGATACAACCAACATAATATGCTATCAACATTGGTAAACAAAATTTACAACATCCATTGAAAGAGAAACATTCATCAAGGTATCAAAATTGTTACCCCATTGTAGACTTTGAGAATGAACTTGTAAGCTCTCTTGAATGCCAATTGTTGATAGTAGGGCAAGAGCCATATTAATAGCCTTAGTCCACCTTTGGAGCAAGATTAAAGATAAAATTAATGTGGCAACCTCTAGATTATCCCGCACAAGTGATATGGAAAAATATAGAAGGTTGAACAAGTCAAACCTCATCTTTCTCCTATAAAAAAAAAAAAAAAAAAATCAAAATAATTATATGCTACTTTTCCATGCTCACTTTGTCTCTAGAAATCAATATTTAGAATGGCACAATTCACCATAAAATAGAAAAGAAAGTGTCGCCACCATAAATAGAAATTGAATGCCAACATATGATATGACATGTGAAAACCCCAAAGGTTTAAAGCAGAACCAACACTACAACATTTGGACCCAAAGTACCATTTTATTTGTCAAAATTAAAGTCAAAAAGACACTTTTTTGACAAAACATTGTCATGTTTAGGAAAGACTGAAATCAATCCTTGCATTGCCCTATAATCTATCATACATCAATGTCATTAGGTTAATGTAGGACTTGACAGTAACCTATCCTAATCCCTAGCATTAGGTCATTGATAATTCTAACTTCAAATCTAAATTTAATTGGGCCTACCCGTGATTATGTTAAATTTCAAATCTAAGTTTCGACTATAAGTTGTCATTAATTATATCAAATTTCATTAGATTTTGAGGCTGTTGCAATCCTACAATATCTGATATGCATTTACTGAAAATATGTTATAACTTTGCATTTTGTAAACTTAGAAGTTACACTTATTTTGGTAAATATAAGACATTAAGGTCATTTTGAATCTTATGTTAGTGTTATCACAGCTCCAATATTATCATTTAGCAAATAGATTATTTTCAACCAATCTGTTAATACTTGAAGTCTTTTTCAGGGATATAGTATTAAACCTAAGGATGTTCCTAGGATGTAACTTCCTTGCTCAATATCTATTATTGACAAATAAATATTTAAGTTGAAAGTTTTAATGGCATTCTAAATTGATTGGTGAATAAAATACGAGCTCTAAACTCACCCAAATGAAATTACAAGTGTAAACATGACAGCCATTGGATATAACGGGAGATGGGAAGATATCTAGTTCAGAAGAATCAATTATCCTAAACTAGCCAATTGCTGTATAAGTTGAAGATAGCTCTCAATTTAAGCCAATTGAACCCCACCTTCTGTTATTGGTTGTATTCATGTTTGAGGAATGAGATTGGCCCTAATTATGAACCCAATTATATATGTTCAAGAATTACATGAGTGGGTCATAGTGTTCGATTGGGGATAGTCAATCCAATTGAATTCTCTGTGATCAATTAGCCCCACCTTTGCCCCTGAATGGCTCAATTAGGTGAAAAATTGGGGGTAATTAAGCCCCACCGTGTGCTAAGTAAATACATTCCTAGGGCTCAATTTAATTCAAATATGTGCCTGGAACAACTACTTGGTTGGTTCGATTAGATTCTTGACTGGGGTTAATCAAGCCCCCATATACACTAATTTAATGCAACTTAGTTCCTAGGGCTCAATTAAACCTAGTTCCACGCCAGACTGACCAATTATTTGATCAGCTCAATCATATGTGCAAATGGGCATTCATTATTGAATGTTAATTGAATATACTTAACATGAAAATACAGTAACAAGTAATCATTATAACTTATTTCTCAATCAAGGCGCTTTTGCTGTGGAAAATATACTAGTACCATAGTGAATCTCCAATTCAACATCAAGTAACTGCGATCAGAAATCTCCAATTATGCTTAGTTAGTACTTGAAAAACATTTCTGACAGAGCTGTGCCTTTCCATTTTAACAGTCAAATTTGAATACTTTTCTTTGAAGATTATCATCCCTATTTCCAAGGACCTGCTTTGGGCAAATATGATAATGGCCTCATAAAATCAATATCTTTGAACAAAAGTACAGCTATGACCAGTCTAATAACTGTATCAGGAAAGTTAAATGGCAAATGCTGACTATATTGACTAATTGGAGACCCAGTATTTTACACTTGAGAACAAGATGAAGCCTACATTAAACATATCTCCTCTCTTCTCACCAACAGTCCACTTCCGTTATATTAGAATGCCCATTTTCACTTGGAACCTGCTCACATTCAATTAGCTTCTCAACAATGTCTGCAGGAACACCAATGAGCTCCAAAGTCTTATCCCAAATCTTTGAAGCAGTATCCGTATTGTGTGCTTCTGCTGAAGCATTTGCAGGACGACACTCACCTGAAAAATATGGACAAACCGGCCAATTATCAGCCCTTAAAGCACTGCAAAATTCTGGAACCTGAGGATCAGTTGCAGCAAACAGTGCACTTCTTGCACCTGCAAAAAAAGCCCAGAAAAACACAGCACGCTTAACAAGCAGGAAATGTAATTTGATGAAACCAGAGAAAGGTAACCACTGATGAAAAGAATTATGACCAGAGTGTTCTTCCTCTGTTTACAGGTATCTATCTATATTAAATAGTTAGACTTTAGTCCTAACAGTACTTTATGCAATTCACACTCTCCATTTGCCAATTAGTTTTAGCCACAAATGCTTACTGTCTTCCTCATCAACAGGAAGAGCTTTAAAAATGATTCTCCAATACATCCTCCATAATTAAGGCAGCTAACCTTCTTGAGCACTAAAAAGAAAATATGGAATCAGGTGATAACCAGTCTGAATTATTGATGGTAAATCTCGTGCCTGCAAAGCAGCAATACCAATTAGGGAAAACATTCATAAAATTTGAAGTTCTCTAAACAAAAAATTGAGTGTAATATTCCAGAAGATACTTACTACATTTGTCATAACTACTCCGGGAGAAACACATATTACATTAACACCAGCTTCAGAAGGTAACTTTCTCTGTAGCACACTGCTAAACATAATCTGAAAGAAGGGCATCACACCATATTTAAAATTAAGTTGTAGCTAACAATGAAGTTTAAACTTTAAAGATACACCATAATAATGAAAACGAATAATAGAAGCATTTTAGAAGTCCCAATGCCCTAATAAGTGAATGCATCCATAAGAATGAAATTTGCAAATCTTCAATGCATCAATTTCTTACCTCTGCAAGTTTGCTTCCTGCATAACCAGCAGTACTGCTATATTTCCTCTTTCCAGATGTAATATTCAGGTCCTCAGGGTCCACAAATCCTAATTGATGCATCTATCACAAGGGGTAAAAAGCATGTCAATGGCCATGATAGTGCAATTCCCTTTGCAAAAACCAACATTCAACAGCTGCCTAAAAGCTCCTAAATCAAAGAACCATAAATAACCAAAATGATCCAAAGGTACAGAACAGGAAACATATAAATACAAAATGTGTTGTGGGAAAAAGCCCTCTAGCCAGAGAACAAATTTTCTTTCAAGAGAGAGAAGAGCAGCAAGAAGGGCTCTGGTGAGGAAGACAAAAAGTTATCCTCCATTGTTGCCTGCCTTGCTGCTTTGTGGTGGTCTTAGTTCCCTTGGTTGTCCTTGTGCAAGTTGTGGCGTTTGTTCTGTCATTTCTGTTATGGGTGTGTTTATTTGAATTTTTTTGCATTCTTTTGGAGTCTTTTGATGGTCCCTTTTTCTCTTTCCCTGAGGACAGCTTATCAACTCCCTCTTTTTGGAAAAGTACATTAGCAGTGGTACAAGCCTCCTGCTAGCTGCTGGGAGGTGAGGTTGACTTGATGGCTCCCATGGCAAATGTAGGAAAGGAAAACACAGGGTTTAAAAATATCCTTCAAACATGTCCTCACAGGTGATGAAAAGGTGGAAATACCCATCAGTGCAGGTTCTGAAGCAGTGGAGAAAGATGAAAGGGTCATTCAAGCACAGACCAAAGCAGAAGGCCAAGAAGGTGAGCATTCGTTTATCCTTTCAATAAATCCCAATGAAGCAATGAAATCAATCATTGAAAGTGAAGAACGAAGGCTGAAAAAGTGGGTATTTTCTTTGTTTGGTAACCAAGATACTCTACCATCTCAAAAAAAATTGATGATTGGTTGGGTTCTGTCCGGGATAAGAAATTGGGTCTGTATGTTTCCTTTTGCCACATATTACAAAAAGGTTTTTTTTTTTGGTTTACTTCAAGAATGGTAATATGCAAAAAAAGATTTTAAATAAAAGCTTTAGGAATGTTACACTCTATTTTTAGAGTTTTGCAATGGGACCCAATCCTAAGCCCTAAAGTTGTTCTACAATCCTCACCCCAATGGATTGAACTGTGTAATGTCCTGAGTATGTGGTTTTTACTCCCACAGGTTTTGAAACCCCTGGGAGAAACAATAAAAATTGAACATACAAGGCATTTTCTTCCACACATGAATGCAAGAATTCTGATTTCACTAAAATTCTTAGCATGTGTCCCCACAGCTTGTTCATTTGATATTCATGGTATTGAGGCTCTGTCAAATTAAGGAGCGTGGAGGCCTTAACACCTATTTTCTATGTAAGGATGGCCCACTTAAGGAAAAACTACCCAAGGGTTTAAAAAAGATAACAGTGAAAATGTCAAGGAAAATAAAGATCTCATGGAGAATCAAAAACTGAATACTGATATGTCTAGTACTAATTTGGAATTAAAATTACCTTCAAAAAATCAACATCTTTGAACAAAAGTACAGCTATGACCAATCTAATAACTGTAACAGGAAAGTTAAATGGCACGTGCTGACTATATTGACTAATTGGAGACCCAGTATTTTACACTTGAGAACAAGATGAAGCCTACATTAAACATATCTCCTCTCTTCTGAGCAACAGTCCAAATCTTACTTTCAATGAAGATTGCCAGTTGAAATGTGAGAGTCTTGGAAGCAAATGACAGGAGATCTGTGGTTAGAAACTTCTACAAGTCTAAGCAGGGGTTAGATTTCTTATTGCTTCAGGAGGTTAAATGAGTGGGTTTTGGTTTAGAATGTGCTTGTAAAATATATTCGACCTGGGGCCAGATTCTTTTTAATTAATCACTATAAAGGAAGGGGTGGATCAACTGTTTTTGTGCATAAAGATGGGCAAACTTAGAATATGTTCAGTGTATGTTACAAATGATTTCAAGGTCATAACTGACATGTGGAACTGACTTGCTTCCCATTTTCCAGACTGCCCCTAGATCATTGGTGGAGATATTGATATGATAAATAATGATGACAAGTTGGGTCAGTGTAAGTTTATCCAAAGGGTAATGAGTTATTTATTTGTTCCAAATTTCAGAGAAAAAGAAATGTAGTTGATCCCCTCTTTGGATGCAAGTCTGATAGCAAGGAAGTTTGGTATACTAGTAATTTTCAAAACTTTTGTCCAGGTTACACAGGATCTATGCGGATAAAAGTTTGTTTGGTATCTCTTTTGCAGATAACAATAATGTGGCTCAGGTCCTCCCTTATTCCTTATTTGATCACCCCCATCGAAATGGTGTTTTTTCAATCCAAAGCTCCTAGGCTTAAGTGAGACTTTAAAGGTTCGCTCAAAATAAATGTTTCGCACCCGCAGGATCAGGCCTATGTTAATGGTATTAGCAATATATGTAGTCTCTCTGCATCCTTTGGGGGTTCATGCTCTAAAATTGATAATTGGGATAGAGTTGTAGAGGCTACACTTTTTTTAAGACCATATGGGAGAAATAAGGCTAAATTGAGAGCTTAGAATGATAGGTGGATTCAAATGAATCTAATCCATATTGGGAAGCAGTTTAAAATCTTTCCAAATGATGTATGGTTTCAAAAAAGGGTCATGGATGCCAAGCATCAATTAAGATATGACTTGAACTATAAAGGTAGGGAAGCCAAACATGGATCTAGACTAACTTGGTTAAAAATTGGTGATAAAGGACCAAATTATTTTTTCAAGCTCCTGAAACACATGAAGGAAAAGATAGAGGCCATTGAGGTGGATGGTATGCTGGTAAAAGATGAGACACAAATCAGGTCAGCTTTTCAGGATTTTAATTGTAAGCTTTTCCCATCAGAGAAACATGGGAGTGACTATCACCATACTAGAAGTGGTGTTTCAAGGATTGATCCTTGCAGATTGGACAGGGACAGACATACAGCCTTGACAAAAACATCTCTATTTGAGGAGATAAACACAGTTATCAAGTCCTTGAAGAATTAAAAAACTCCACGCAATGATGATCTCCCAGCTGAGTTCTATAAAAATAATATCAATTGGATCAGCCATATTCTTTAGTGTTCCACGGGGTTTCGAGGGGAGGGGACGGGGGGACAGTAGGGGACCGTTGGGGACGCGGGGACGGGGGGTCTAAGTTTGGGGGCGGCGGGGGGGCGGCAGGGTGCTGAAATACATATAGTACTTGAAAAAATAGTTATAAAAAGATGTATAAGTATAAGAATTATACATCTTGGAGACAACTAGGAGTCCCCTAGATGTCTTGAGGACACCCCAGCATCCTCAAAGTCCTAGCAGCATCTTGGAGACAGCGACATTGGTGGTGGGATGGTGGCGCTGGTGGTGGGCTGATGGGGGGACGTCCCCCCCAAGTCCCCAAGTCTCGAGACGTCCCCCTCTAGGAAACGAGGATTTTGGGGGGACGCATCCCCGTGGAACACTGATTCTTTTAAGAATTTCTGGATTTATAATGAGGCTACTTCTGCTGGCTCTCTGGGATCAAACGTTAATAGAGGGGTCATCAAACTGCTGCCTAAGGATGGTGATGTAACTCAAGATTAAAAAAAGTAGAGATCAATAACTCTAGTTAATGTTTCATAAATATCTTTTGCTAAAGTTCTTGCCTTAAGACTGAAGAAAATATTGTCCTTTATTGTCCTTCCCTCTCAAACTGGTTTTGTGAAGAGACAATTTATTTTAGAAAACTTGATTTCACATTGGTGAGGCATGCATTGGGCAAGGAATCTAAGCAAGACATTGGTGTATGGCTCTCATTGATTTTGATAATGCATATGACAGAATTGAATGAGGTTTTGTAATGATGATGATGAGGGCTCTTGGGAGTGGTGAAAAATTATGCAGGCGTGTTCAGGTTTCATTTGTTGATGGTACCACATATAAATTTTAGTGAACAGATTATATGCACAGAAAATTAATTCAAAATCAGACACAATAACACAGCAGATACCCTGGGAAAACCCTCCTCTTGAGGGAGAAAAACCCAGCAACAAAGATCTTCTCTTATATATAAATAATGGCAACAAATCTCTTTACAATGGGGCCAATCACAAGGCCAATCTTCAACACCTAACACAGATGCAATGACTGATAATAATCTGCACTTCTATGACAACTAATTCTGCCCTTGAATAGATTCGCAATCTGCTCTCAAGGAAATTCGCACTTGACTGAATTAATTCGAACTTTTTGTGAATGATCAATAGAAGATGGTGACCTTGTATATATACAAGTGTGAGAGAGGTCGCACCTCTTCATGTACAAGGTCGGCCAAGATACAAATAATATAATTACAAATAATAAATATAATTTATAAGGAAAGTCGGCCCAAGAGAAAATTATATTGTTGCCAAGAGATGCGCCCATTCTCATTAAATGTCACATATAAATAAATAGCCAATAGGCTACATTTATTTATGTCTTCACTCGTGGCTGGAAGGACGAACCTGAAGCTGCAATATCATTAACACTCCCTCTCAGCTAGGGAGAGAACTTCCAGCTGCTCAAGACAAATCATCTCAACATGATGCCCATCACATTGGCTACAACCAGATGTGAAGAGAAGAATATCACCTCAACGTGATATTAGATATCGCCTCAACACGATATCAACCATAATGGCTACAACCATACTATGGTAAGTACAAGTGTTCATCACTTGCGTGATGTTGTCACCTCAACGTGACTTTCACCATGACTCTCTCAGAGGGTGAAACACAAGTATAATATATGTCATGGAGTCTCACACATGACATTCACCATGACTCAACTCAGAGGGTGGAAACAAGGGC
>VDFB02106463.1:0-22904 GCA_007258455.2 Sequoia sempervirens | reverse complement strand
TTTGCTATAAAGGGGCATTCCTGTCTCATTGTAAGACATTAGGGATTAGACATTAGAAATTAGAGAGAAGAAATAATAGAGTTAAGGAGTTAGAGAATTTTGTCAATTTCTTGAAGCAAGTATTGTAAACAAACAGTGGAATTGTTGCAACATTTTGGTGGTCTAATACAATTGAAGACATTGTGGTATTCCTGGTGAAATCTCTTGTGTTAGCTTATCTTGCATGGTTCCTGTTGTTTTATCTTTCACATTGCTTAAAGATTTAGAATTTAGTGTCTTGGAATTACATTAGTTTGGTGAATGATGTTTATTATTTCATATTTGGTATGTTTGTAACAATCTCTGGTCTATACTCCTGGTAACTATCTGATTGTAGTAGGCTGGTGAAGTCAACCTGGACCATATATTCATATGTGCTTGAGTTCGATTATGGATGAATGTCTATGATTTGAAAATCTATACACCTTAGAAGATTGCACCATTCTTGTGATATTGCATTATGGGTTGATCAAGGATTGGTTATTTGAGATTGGTCCATTCCAGATATCTGTCGTTTGCATTGTTCATTCTAGGAATAGTTTAGATCTTATCATATTCTTGCACCCTTATCTTTTGCTATTTCTTTATCATCCGATTAGATTTAGGATTTGAGATCATCATATTGCACAATTTGATAAATTGGAAAGATACAGTTTGCTTGTAGTAAGGTCCGATTGTGATTACCAACATTTCACATATTGTCTGAGTTGTTTATGCATTATCATGACCTGACACCCGAGAGACCTTGGGGTGATTTTCAGTAATTTATTGTTGAAAATAACCTTTCAAGAGAGATAGGATATTGTATTATGTCTGAGTTGTTGATGTGTAGAAAACACCATCAACATATTGGCACTAGAAGGAGGGCCTGAATGAGCACATTGGATCATTTCTTGAACGCCATCTCTTTAGAGAGATATAGGAGAAATACCAGATCTACCGTAGGAGAGGAAGATTTACAAGAATTACAAATCCCCACTAGGTCAAGAAGGACTCGAGAAAGGGGAGAATCATCATCACCCATACCTTCACCAACATCTTCCATATCTTCACACCTAGAAGTTGAAGCCATACCCATCCCTGAGGCAGTCCTCATTCAACAACCTCAGCCTATCGTTAACCAACCACAACCACCTCCCCCACTCTTACCAATGGCTTTCCTAGCTAATAATCCATCCCCTTTGTCTTTTAACGCTTACAATGTAATGCCCAAAAACCCTGAACACTTTTGTTCAAAGTTCCATGTTAATGACCCAAACAGGACTGTAGAAGAGCATATAAGGATTTTTCAAACTTGCCTCAAAGACAAAGGGATTGTTCATGAGGATGTCGCCTGTAGGTTGTTCCCTTATTCACTAAGAGAAGAGGCTTTTTACTGGTACAATCACCTCCCTTTTGGTTCAATCCTCAATTGGAATGATCTTGAAACTTCCTTTTTACAAAAGTTCAGGATACCTATCAGTGCCAATGAATTTTATTTGCAATTCACTAGAGTCAAAAGAGAGGTCAATGAACCAATATCTAGTTTCAATAATAGGTTTCACCGTGCGTACACCAGACTTCAAGATCCTTATGTTTTGGATAACAATACAGCCCTGGGAGTCTATTATGAAGCATTGGATAGCCTTACAGCAACCTTTCTAAAGTGGAGACCCAACCCTCTAGCTAACCTAACTGATGCCTATACATAAGCTGTTAAGCTTAGCATAGATCTGAGACAACATGTGACTGAACCGTTGCCTTCTCTAGGACCAGTTGCACATCCCAATCAGGTTTAGGCAGTAAATTAGGCACTCACCAATCACACTCCAATCATGAATCTAGTACCTCAATCACCTTTGGTGCCACACCCTGGTCATCCCATGAGTCAGGTCTCCCCCATGATGAATTTTCCTCAACAGCAGGTTAACCAGCCTATGTATCAGCCACAGCCAAATAGTTTCCCTGCTTATCTGCAAAATTCTGAGGTATTGCATCAGTCTATGGGATCTACTACAATGTTTGTCCCTCCTTAGAGTAATCCAAACCAGACCCCTTATCGAGATCCAAATAAGGAGAGGATTGATGAAATGGCTGAGCAGATAAAGAAGTTGAATCTAGAGGTGACTTACCTAAGGAATCAAAATAGCCAATTACAAGCGACTCAGAAGAGTATGCAGTCTAATCAGAACAGAGAGTTTCCACAAGGGCAAAATTTTGACAGAGGATAGCGTAATGAGAGAGGATTCCACAATGATAGAGGATATAATCAAGATAGGGGTTACAACAATGACAGAGGCTACAATAATGATAGGAGATAGAATTTTGATAGGGGACAAGGTAGTTGATCAGGGTTTGATAAGAGGCAATCACAGGGACATAACAGAACATGGAATACAGGACCTAATAATGGAGGGGTCCCCACCCCATTGGATCAACCAACTAATCAAGTGGTCAACCAATCTACAAATCAGCCAATCAGTCAGGACAAGCCTCCCAGTGGTGTATACCTGGCTGAAGCAGCCTTATCAGGATGGTGTAGGCTACATAAGACAAGTCAGCATTCGGAGTTAGAATGCCCAGAATTCCAAACTGTAGCCTCCATTTTCCAGTATGAGGTAGAGAATAATGCAAATGGGCAAGAGATTGTTCCCTCCAGCCCTTATGATTCTCTTGTGCTGGTATTAAATCACGCTCCCTTCCCAGCAAGTAAGGAAAACGTACCAGAGGAGGAGTCTGATTCTCAGGAGGGGAAAACAAATAAAATTTGTAATGGGGATGAAGTGGCTCAGTTATTCAATGAAGAAACAATGAATGATAATGGCCCCCTTGATCAGGAGGAGGCTTACGTTGAGGAAGTACAGATGTTCCAGAGACAAGGTCTAAGAGATATGCCTCATAGGCGCCCACAGGCTGGGGGACCTTTCACCACTTCCATTCCTCCTAACAACTTTAGTATTCCCCCAGATCCTAATGCTAGCAATAATCCATCTTATACACATGTTTCCAAACAATACCTTTCAAAGGAAAGACAGCCCCAAACTAACCCACAGAAGGAAAAGACTATTCAAGCAGGCAAGGACAAGGCAGAGGAACCTTTTAGGGAAGCTTCCACTAATATGAACAAGGAGCAAATGGCTTCATATGTTGCTGAGGAGTTCAAAAAATTGAAGGTAAATCTTTCAGCATTTGAGTTATTAAGGTTCCCTCCCATTAGGAAGGTAGTTTTAGGTACTTATGATGCACAACCTGTGTCTTTTGATAAACCTTCTAATGAGTATAACAACAAGATTTCTAGTTCTCAGCCTGTGAAAACACAAGATCAGGCACACACTCGAACCGACTTTCCCCCTGGAGACAAAGGAAAGGAAAAGGACAAGACTCAAGTGGCTCAAGTAGATACTTAGCCAACTTTGTTCCAAGGGAAGATAGAAACCCCGCCATTCCTGATCTCTATGCGCATATTCAGTAAGAATCTACATAATTGTTTACTAGATTATGGTGCTTCCACCAATGTGATGCCATTTGGAGTTTGTAGAGCTTTAGGAATTACACCTGCTGACTCTTAGAAGAAGGTGACTCAGCTGGATAGAACTAAAGTAAATGTGGTGGGGGAATTAAACATGATTCACATGCAGATAGCTTCAGACCCAAGGATTCAACAGGTTATCAATATTCAGGTAGCTGATATCCCTGATGCGTATGGTTTGATTCTAGAAAGAGATTTTACTAAGGCTTTGAATGGTTATGTGTCTATTGATCATTCTCACATGTGGCTTCCTTGGAAAGGAGTGCCCAATCAGATTAGGATAGAGAGAGAGCCAAGAATGAAATACATGATCACAGAATACCAAAATACTTCAACAAAAGTTTTGATATTAGAGGTTGGCATGGGAAATTATATGTTGTCGACACAGTATGAGGAGTCAGACTCAGAGGAGGTATTGATGCTACACACGATGCCTATCGATGCAGAAACAGGATTCAACCATGTTACTATTTTGACAAAATCGGTGGAGGAAGAAGAGGAAACTAAAAATAATCAGATCGGCCTATTGGACAGTTTTTAGGAATTCATCAAGCAGTGTGTTGAAAATCAAATTCACTTAGGTAGAAGGACAAGCTTTGAAGAATTACTCTTACCTAATTGGTGTAGAGTTCATAATGCTTCCCATTCAGAGTTGGAGTGTTGTTTATGCCAAACAACAGTAGAACAAGTACAGAAATGCATGAATCCAACCCTGGTAGTTAAAACAGATATACAAGATCCTCAAAAAGACTATCAAGAAAAGAAGCCTGTGTCATCTAAAAAACCATTTGGCAATATTCAGTCGAAGGATGTGATGAAGAAGATTACAACTGCGGAGTGTTGGACACTTAGATTTGATGGATCCAAGTCCAAGCATGGAGCTGGGGCAGGGTTTGAACTGATCAATCCAAAAGGTAAGAATTTCTTTGCAGCTCATAGGCTTCAATTTCACTGTACTAACAATGTAGTGGAATATGAGGTGTTAATTCATGGACTTATAGCACTTAAGAAAAAAGTTAAGATTATGCAAGTTTTTGGTGATTTTGAGTTAGTAATTAAGCAAGTAAGGAGACAATATTCATGCCACGATAGAAGAATGACTAATTATAGGCATAGAGTGTGGGACCTCATCGAAGGATTTGATGCCTTCAACATTCAGCTAATACCACGGCAGAAGAATCAAATAGCTGACTCTCTGGCTCAAGCGGCAAGTACTTTGCGGCCTTTATCTTTGTCAGGTTTGAAGAAATTCACTGTAGAATTGACTCCTGTGCCTTCAGTCCCAGACAATGTTACTAACTTCCGGGTGTTCGAAGATGACAAGAATATTCTAGATTTTATCACAAATACAGACGTTTTTGCTTCCCAAATCATCGATGAAACAGAGCTCCAGGAAGCATAACTAGATTTAGGAGTGATGAATCTAAAATCAAATACTATTCCAAGGGGAATGGTATAGTTGGAAAGAATTTTTGATATGGATAAAATCAAAGATCGGGAACAAGAATCCAAGGAGTCTATCAATGGACAGTGTGATACTTACAATATGGGAACTGAAGATAACGCTAAGAATATTTTTATTAGCAAAGTATGTACTCCAGAAGAGAGACAAGGAATAATTGCAACATTGTGTAGCTTTCCTGATATAGTAGCCTGGAGTTATGAGGACTTGAAAACTTATGATACCTCAATCATAACTCATACTATCCCTTTGAAGCCAGGTGCCAAGCCCTTTAGGAAAAGGTAGAGACCAATTAATGCATTATTGGAACCAGTCATACAAAAAGAAGTCCAAAAATTACTATCTACCAGAATCATATTTCATGTCAGGCATTCAACATGGGTGGCAAACCTGGTTCTAGTGAGGAAAAAGAATGGAGAAATCAGACTATGTGTTGATTTCAGGAATTTAAACAGATTGTCAGAAAATGATAACTATACAGTCCCTTCACTGGATGAAGTACTTCAAGTGGTTAATGGATCTTAGATGATGTCCTTTTTGGATGGTTATTCTAGGTACAATCAAGTAATGGTTCAATATGAGGATAGGCACAAGACTACTTTCACAACGAAATGGGGTACCTTTGCCTATAGGAGAATGCCATTTGGACTCATTAATGCAGGAGCCACATTTCAAAGGGCTATAGATATTGCTTTTAAGGATATCATAGGCAAATGCATCATTATTTATATGGATGACCTGACTGTGTTTTCAAAGAACAGAGGGGATCACATCTCAGATTTGCACAAAGTGTTTCAAAGGTGCAGAGAATTTGGCATATCCTTGAATCCTAAAAAGTGTATTTTCAGAGTAACAGAGGGGAAGCTACTAGGACATGTGATATCAGAAAAGGGAATTGCTATTGATCTAGAAAGAGTAGAGGCCATCCTGAAGATTCAGCCACCTGCTAGCAAAAAGGAGATGAAGTCCTTCTTTGGCAAGATTAACTTCATCAGAAAGTTCATCACTGGATTTGCTGAAATTGTTAAACCATTGAATGCAATGTTGAAGCAAGATGCCAAGATTGAATGGACTACTGAAGCAAAGGAAGCCTTTGCAGAGATCAAAAGAGCCATTGCTAATGCTCTAGTATTGGTAAGTCCTAATTACAACAAGCCTTTTCACATCTATTCATTTGCTTCATACCACTCATGTGCAAGAATGCTAACTCAAAAGTTTGATGAGGGAAATGAGCATCCCATTGCCTTTATGAATGCCCCATTAAAAGATGTTGAGTTGAGATACCAAGTGTAGAAAAGCAGGCATATGCTCTGGTTAGAGTAGTGAAGAAATTCAGACATTATATCCTCAGGAATAAGGTTTATGTAGTTGTCCTAGACCCCGCAGTCAAGTTACTTCTGATGCAAAATGAGTTAGGAGAGCATAGAGCTAAGTGGGTGACAATGCTACAAGAGTACGATATTGAGATCCAGCCTATGAAGTTAGTAAGAGGACAGGGACTTACTCAGACTATGGCAGAAATAGGTTCTGAATTGACTATTCAGAATTATAACATTGAGGAGGTTTCCCCAGATGGCTGGTATGATGACATAGTTTATTATTTGCTGAACCAATGATCTCCAGTGTCATCTTATGTTGCTCCGTAGGAGATCACTACGATTGGAAGAGACAAGCCATGCTAAAGGGAGCTATTTTGTACAAGAAAAAATCATGAAGGTGCATTTATTTGAGGTGTCTTGGGAAATAGGAAGCCGAAGGGTGATAAACTAATTTCATGAAAAGTATGGCATCGCCATGGTTCTCGCTGATTGCCACAACAAATCGCATTTGAGGGCGTGGATATTAATGGGTCCACATTGTTCAAAAGATGTCCACCAACATGACCTCGCCACACGTGCCAAACTATAGCAATAACAAGGGTATAAAGACTTCCACCTGGAACCGTCAATCGAGGTAAGGCTCTTTTGCTCAATGGTATGGAGTTTCCCTTATGTTCCATCAACCCACCATCTTCTCAGGGACACAAAAATATTTCTCCCCTCACTATTAATGACATTTCACAAGATGGAATCAAGCTTTTCCTTTGTAGGCAATGTACATCTGAGGTAGTAATTGATTTCTTAAAGTCTGCTATTCTTAATCAATTTGGATGTCCAATTGCTGTTGTCTATGATAATGGTCCTACTTTCGCATCTTTGAAATTTTCAAATTGGGCTTTTGCTCATGGCATTGTTGTGAAGTTTGCGTCCAATTATTATCCTCAGGGTAATGGCTTAGCAGAGTCCTCTAATAAGAACTTATTAACTATCATCCGTAAGCTGTTAGAGAGGAACCCAAAAGACTGGCATACCCAGCTTCGGTTTGCCCTTTGGGCAGATCATACAAGACTTAAGTCATCCATCGAAACATCTCCTTATCACTTGGTATACCTGCCTAGAGCTAGTATTCCCTATTCAACTCAAGATCCCAAATTTACGCTTTATAAATGAGTTTTATGATGAAGGGGACAAAAAGGGAGGCTAGGTTGATAGAACTATTGCATCTTAAGGAGAAATGAGACAATGCCCTTGAGAATTTTTCCAAAACATCAAGTGTAGTTAAGAGGGTGGTTTGACCGTATAATAAGATTAAAGCCTTTAGGATTTCTCGACTAGTCCTATACTAGGATAAACCTCATGATTGAAAAGGGACCATGGGAAATTTGATAAACCGTGTTTGCCCATATCGTATTGTCAAAATACTTGGAGATAATGCCTTCCATCCAAAACTCTCAATGGAGAGGATATTCCATTGCTCATCAATGGGTAGTATTTGAAGCATGCTCTCAACCTCGAAATGCCAGCTCCCCGGCTTTGTATATAGTTAGTTTAGGTTACTTTCTATTGTTTTGTTTGGTTGGGGTAGGTTTCCTTTTGCTCTGCTTGTTCTGCTCTGGTTAGAATAGGTTTGCTTTGGTTTTTTTATTTTGGTTTGCGCTGCTCTTGCTCTCGGTTCCTTCTCTTTTGGAGATCCCTGGTTGCATTTGTATGACGGTGGTGACAAAGTAGGTCTGATGTTCTTGGTATTTCTTTTACAAACTCTAATCATCCTTCCAAGGCATTATGGTATGAATTTCCTACCCAATGTCACTTATCCTTGTGTTGAGGCAAAGGGTTTTCTAGTAAGCTTGAACAAGAATACATTAGGGTCTCATATTTTAAATTAAAGATACCTGAAGTTGCATAAGGTCCTTATGAAGTTTGAACAAGTGAAAAATATTTTTTCTGCTCTAGTGCCACTGTGGTTCTCATCCCTGAGTGTGAACTTCATTGTTCACAGGTTGAGGTGAAAGCAGTGAAAAGATAAGCAGTATATAAAAAAAGAGGGAAACACATATTGAAAATTAAAAGGTTTAAATTCAACTCATCAGGAGGATCTGGATATCTCTACCGGGGCTATAGACGGCTGGCTCGCAGTAGAGCTATGTTTAGGAGAATCACAGTGATAACCTTGTCGGGGCTATGGACGCCTGACTGATAGCGAGGCTCTATCCAGGTTACTTTTAGAGTATGAATCTTTGTGTATCCTGTTCATACCAAGTTTGGTTCCTGTTGCAACTAAAGGAGGATAATGAATGCATATGCACACACTTTGGCCCTAGTGTAGGAAAGTTTGGATGACTAGGGGCTTCTTTGTTTTAACATGGGTGGTGGCAGGATAGGTGAGTTGAAACCATGAGTTCTAGGTTCTTGATTCTAGTTTGTCATCGAAATGCTTCGAAACATTTCCCCAGTAGAGACGCCATTTGTTGTGTAGTTTTGCACACATGCCCCACTTGTAGTAGGGACCCTCTTTTGATGATGTCTTTGACCTTTGGTTTTATGAGATTTATCTTTTTAAGGTTTTGAGATATTGGTCTTACTAGTTTTGGTCCTGCCTTGGGGTTTGAATTGGTTAAAGTTTGGTTTTAGTGAAAATCCAGGTTTTGACTTGAATCCAGAATTTTTCAGCTCCGGCGGATTCTCCCGGGCCTTGGTTCATTGTCCGTTTACTGCTGAATTTTCTGAATCCGGGTTTTTGCTTGACTCTGTGATTTTTTCAATTCTCAGCGATTTTCCTAGATTGCACCAAATCCTCCGAACTTCAAAATCCCGCTTCATATTAACTAATTGTTCATCCTATTTTCAAGCAGAGTCTTGGGATTTTCCGAAATTCCGTCCTGGGCTCGGGTTTCCGGATTTTTTAGACACGTCTTGTCGTTCATTAATGCCCCGAAGTACCTTTGCTCAGACGCGTAAATGGGTGGATTGAAAACCTTTTAAGCTCATTTCGATTTCATTATTCACTTGTTTGTTGATTTGGTGTCTGAGTGCATTTCTTGCTCGAGTTTTGATCATTGATTTTGAGCCGCTTGCGTGTGGATTGTTTGGAGCGCTGATTAAGGTTTTCATTGCTAGGGCGTGTTTGGTTTGTGGTCGCTTCTTCGAGCTCGAGTTTCGTCTGGGTTAATCCATGGTAAGTTGTCGATGGCCCTTCCATTTGTTTACGCAATGATTGAGTTTTCTGAGTTGATTGATGGTCATTTTGGGTCGGCCCATGTTTAGTCACGATTTTCCTCTTATCGAATTGGGGTTTGACCCATCTCTTCGTGAAAACCTCATCACCCATGCCATGTGTGCTTGTATTTATTCATTAGATGATGGGGGCATTCATTCGGATGGTGTTATGGGTCGAATTTTTGTCCTAAGTGCGTAATTTGTTGTATCCTGTGAGGTTAGGATTTTCGATACTTTGCCCAAATCCTGTTAGGGTCGATGAAATTGTGGCGATTTACATATCCTCCGTCAATGTTAAAACAGCCCCTCCCTTGGGAAGCCTCGGAGTGCTTTAGATTGATTTTCATAGATGGCATTTCAAACCCTGAGCTTAACCCTAGTTTTCATGGCAGGAGGTTTATTAGTCAAAATTAGGGCATCGTTGTTTTGCCATGAGAACTCACCATTTGAGAGCCTTGAGAACTTAAATTCATTTGCATTTTGAATCTTGATTGGTTGACGTCAATTTTGAAATCATTCGAATCCCAATTAGTAATATTTTGCATGAACATTCAGTCGCTGGTTCGCGTGTTGTCTTTCATCGAGTTCTCATGGTGTCCGCGGAATTTCTACGCACCCGAATTTTCCCAGTTTTGGCTAATTCCGTAGAGTATGACGAATTCTGGAACCTCAAAATATCCGCAAAAATCCGTCCTATCTGGACTTTTCCGATTTTCCTGTCTGGTTTCATGTCTTTCAATTTCCCGAAGATAGGATTAATGGAGTAAGTGCTTAATGCTTATTTATTGCTGCTAATGAATGAATTTCATGATAATCTTATGATCTTTTGTCCGTACTAGCGATTTATTTGACTAATGATGTTTTGGCAGCAAGAATCCGTCTGGGTTGGATTTCTCTGAAATTCTGCCCCAACTAGATTTTCCCGGCTTACCTCATTTTCCCGAATTGCTTTGTTTTTCTAAATTTTCAAGGATTGGTCATTTGTGATGGATTTCGATGGCTTTTATGATTTTGTGCTAACCTTTGGATTGGAATACATGTGATAATTGGATACTCATGACATTCTTTCGTGAATGCAGGCTGAATCAAGCAAGGCCACTACAGGAAAATCCAAAGGTGACACGAAAGGATCTTCTATTTCAGAGGCAGAGAGGTTAAGATTAGACACCAAAAGCCAGCTCCCCGATAGCAAGATATCTTCTGTGTGGTCTGAAGTGTCTGACACCAATGTTGGAGCCTGGAGATATGAAGAGTTTAAAGAGAGAACGGCTCAGAAGGATTTGTCGGTCCTGAGACAGGGAATGATGAAGTCTGGGTTAGTTCATGTGGCAGGCTTTCCTCCTGCAATCCAGTGCTATGAGTTAATCCTGGAATGTGCCCGACAGTATGACTTTGACACACAAAGGGTGGTTAGCACAGAGGGAAGGGTCTTGGCGAATTTCAATCCTGTTTCTATTGCCCAAGCCTTAGACATGCCTGATTTTCCTTCTGTGTGCACTCTGAACATGGACATGGCCAGGACATATTATGAGAATGAGCCAACCAAATCTCAACAAATGATCAATTCCTAGTTGGAAAAGCCAAAGTCACATTACTCCAAATTGCCCAAGCAATTGCACAGGGTTAGATTCAGATCAGATATTTATGATGCAATCACATTCTTGAGTAGGGTAGCAGGATTGAAGAGTGTCGGAGTACTGGAGAGTTGGATGGTCCATGTAATTAGCAAGATTGAACAAGGAACCAACTACCATTGGGCTGGGCTTATTAGCACTATAATTGATAAACAGCTAAGGGATGTCCTAGAGACCAAGAGGTTCACCATGTCCTCTTATGTGATGTATGTGCTAGCCAGATTCTACCCATACAGGGGTTTGAATCCACAAGGGACATTTGGACAGGACATAGTCTATGAGATTTACCCGGAATTGCACCTAGGACATAAGGATTATAGAAGAGCCAACGATGCATTCACAATGCACATCACTAGAATGCTTCAAAATGCCGAGCATGTGAGTTTGTCGAATGGAGCGAAGGAACTAATAAAGAGATATGGAGCCTGGTTCATTCAGTTTCCTACCTTTTCTTACATTAGAATTGATGGATGCTCGGCTGCTCCATACAAGTTGCCTAGGTACCCTACGGATCATATTGTGTTATTGGAATTGGTGAGACAAATATGTGAATTTGATGTAATTGTCAAAAAGGAGAAGCATAAAACAGGATTTGGTGGGGATTTCCCTCTTGGAATTGGTGTAGCAAAAGTGTGCCCTTCCATTCAGTCAGCACACACAGCAGGTGATGAGTTGGCAGCTCATGGTTTCTCCTTCCATTCCAAAAGAACAAACTTTGATATCACTGGGGAAGCATAGAAGAAGGCCACCAAGGAGTATTGTCATAAAGATGACCTAGAGGACTATTGGGCCAACATCAAAGATTATTTTGAAGCAAGAAAGAAAAGGTAATCTAGGCTTCCTGTTGATGTAATTAGACAATACAATGTCAAGTTGATCCCTGACCAACTGGATGATGATGGAAACCTAGTAGAAGATCATGCCTATGAATCTGTTAAGGACAGGTCAATCGGGGAAATAAACTGGAACGAGGATGAGGTCACAGAGTTGGAAGACCTAATGGCCCCTGTAATGAAATTTACCACTTCATGGCTAAAACATAAGGTTTGGGAGCTGGAGAGTGAGAAGGTACCTATACCTTTAATTTGATGGGAAACCTTAATCCTATGTCTACTTCAGAGGAATCCGGGGAAGACGACCCCAAAGGGAAAACTCAAAAGAGCTCACCTTTCAAAATAAAGATTAGAGGCCCTAAAGAAGGTGAGCTGGAATCAAAAAGAAAGCCAAAAGGAAAGAAAAGAAGTCGGGCTTTGAGGATAGGCAGGTCCTCTGATGAGGAAGAGTTAGAAAAGCCAGAAGAAGAGGATGTTCCTCCACCACCAAAGAGGACGAGGACAGCTAGGGGTTCAAAGAAGAAAAGTCAGGATACCTCAAAAGATGAGCCTCCGATTGTTGATGTGGAGAGTTCAGGAGAGAAGACCAAAGTTTATATGAGGAGATCCAGGACTCCTTCTCCTAAAGAGATTTTGCAAAAGATGGACTCTTCTCCAAAGTTACCAGTTGTGGAGCAACCTAGGGCTAATTCCCCTCCACCAAGTGTGCCTGAGCAAGAAATTTTTGAGGAACATGAGACCAGTGGAGAGAAAAAACCTTTCAAGGAAGGAGCACTCTTTGGTGTGGCAACTGAGCTCAAAGTAGAAGAGGTGGGAAAGCATCCTTCTCCTCTAGTACAATATGAAGATTCTCCGGCAAGTAGCAAGGGTAATGGATCACCTGAAAAAGAAAGTATTCCTATCAAAACCCCATTGCCGGTGCAAGAGGTGGAGGATGAAGAAGGTGATCAAGGTGAGCAGTTTCCTGAAAAGGAAGAGGAGAAAACAACAGAACAACAGGAAGAAGCAAAAATAGAGGAAATCCGGGTAGAACCTGCTGTCCCGGATTGGCTTGAAAAGGAAATCACGAGGAAGAAACAAGTTGTTGTTGAAGACACTCCTTTGGATTGGGATGAGATGCTATCTAAAATTAGCAAAGGTAAGAAGAAGGCAGCTAAGGTAGTTTCAAGAATAGAAAGGGATGAAGTAAACAACAGAGTGATCCACATTGCCACCCCTGCTGCAGACAAGACTAGAGAAGAAGTCACTGGTACAAATTACAATGTGCAGACTTTTAACCTTGGGCCAGCATCTATGGAATAGGACATTGAGGAGTATGAAGGGTCTAGTGCTGTGATAGTTGACAGATTAAGGAAGGAGACTCAGACCAAGCATGAGCTGAGAAAGGAAAATGAGAGACTTAAGAAATGCTTGGAAGAGGTGATGAAGCCTCTGCAATCTCTTCACCCATCTTCCTCCGCCACTCCTAGTTTCTTACCCAAGGAAACCATCTCTGAAAGTGAAAGGATGAAGGCTTCTGCTCAAACTTCAATAGATTGGCTGAGGGATGTGCGAGTAAAAGGAGATAATGCCATCAAGGAGATCCTTTCAGTTGGAAAGGATGCAGCCAGAGCTAAGGAATTGCTGGAATATGTGCTATCCCAGGATAAGGAAGATATTGATCTTCTGTTGCAGAAATCCAAGGTGATTATGGAATATGGAAAAGATCAATTGGCTACAGATGGGATTCTTCCTTCCTCTAGACTTAGTGAACCTTGGGAATGGTTTGAGGCTTTGCAGATTCGGTAGAAGGCCATGAGGAAGATTCTGAAATGAAAGAAATCAATAGATGGTGATTTAACTGGAGTCTATGAGGGCTGTATTGCATTTTTTGAGGTCATGACAGGTAGGAGGAAAATTGCTCCTAAGTACCTGAGTCTGGAACAACTGAGGGAATGGTGGCATGATGTTTATGCTCCAGATTCCGAGAACGTTATAATAGGACAACAGCTAGATGATGCAACAACTTATCTGGCGGTAATGGATAAGTATCAAGCCCACAAAGACGATTGGAATAAGACTGTCAAGCAGTCAAAGGAGGAGATTGGCTCCATAGAATGTCGGCTTAGGATCTTGCCTTTGCCACCTGTTGTCAAGCTGGATAAAATATTTTTGAGGGTTCAAGGATCATCCACCTAGAATAAGGATAAGGGAGGCGGTAGCTAATGCTTGTCTTGAGATTTGTGCTTCCCTATTATTATAGGGCATGTATTCATCCGGGCTACATTGGGGACTGTGTCTAGGCTGACCTTGATGATGTATCGACATTTAATGTGTGCCTTATTTTGAAATTCCTAAGGCTGACTTGTTTTAGCGGTTTTATTTTGTAAATGTTTGGCTGGGCCGACATATCTTGAGAATTTGCTATAAAGGCATTCCTGCCTCATTATAAAGGCATTAGACATTAGAAATTAGAGAGAAGAGATAATAGAGTTAAGTTAGAGAAAAGGAGTTAGAGCATTTTGTCAATTTCTTGAAGCAAGTATTGTAAACAAACAGTGGAATTGTTGCAACATTTTGGTGGTCTAATACAATTGAAGAAATTGTGGTATTCCTAGTGAAATCTCTTGTGTTAGCTTATCTTGCATGGTTCCTGTTGTTTTATCTTTCACATTGCTTAAAGATTTAGAATTTAGTGTCTTGGAATTACATTAGTTTGGTGAATGATGTTTATGATTTCATATTTGGAATGTTTGTAGCAATCTCTAGTCTATACTCCTGGTAACTATCTGATTGTAGTAGGCTGGTGAAGTCAACCTGGACCATTTATTCATATGTGCTTAATTTTGATTGTGGATGAATTTCTATGATTTGAAAATCTATACACCTTAGAAGATTGCACTGTTCTTGTGATATTGCATTGTGGGTTGATCAAAGAGGTGGTTATTTGAGATTGGACCATTCCAGATATCTGTCATTTGCATTGTTCATTCTAGGAATAGTTTAGATCTTATCATATTCTTGCACCCTTATCTTTTTCTATTTCTTTATCATCCGGTTAGATTTAGGATTTGAGATCATCATATCGCATAATTTGATAAATTGGAAAGATATAGTTTGTTTGTAGTAAGGTCCAATTGTGATTACCAACATTTCACATATTATCTGAGTTGTTTATGCATTGTCATGACCTGACACCCGAGAGACCTTGGGGTGATTTTCAGTAATTTATTGTTGGAAATAACCTTTCAAGAGAGATAGAATATCGCATTTTGTCTGAGTTGTTGCTGTGCAGAAAACACCATCAACAGTATCCTTTCTTGAAAATTTTATCACCTAGCATTAGTCATTTCCCTTAGACAAACATCATTATCATCTCACAACATCATGGCATCCACCACCTTGTCTTCCCTTCAACAAAATGTTGATAGGCTTGCTAGTAAAGTTGAATACGAATTACTCTGTAGAGGTCGATACCAGGAAGCCTTTGACTTTAGGAGAGAATTTATCCAAGTCAAAAATCAATGCCCTTCGTACCAACAACCCATCAGTCCAAGTCCTCCATCTATCTACCCTCACTATCAACAATCACTTAACACAAGTCCTGCCATTAATTCCCAACACACGTCTACTTATTACCCTTATCCTAACCTTGACAATGGAAGTCAACTATCCACAAGTCCATTCCATGTCTCCACGTCATATGTTAGTCCTTCACCTATTAATCACGTCCAATTCTACATCCCTTATCAACCATCTACCAAATCATGCCAAGTCCCCACATCATACCATACCGATCTAGTCCAAGTCTCCATGTCCTATTTCAATCAACCTTACACCAATCCAGTCAAATTCTCCATGTCATATCCTTGTCCTTCAATAATTAATCCAATCCAATACTCCATTACATATCCAATCCAAGACTCCATGTCCTATTCTTGTCACTCACATGCTAGTCCAGTCCAAGTCCCCATGTCCTATCCTAGTCTTTCATATACTAGTCTAGTCCAAGTTCCCACATCCTATCCTAGTCCTTTATTCATTAATCCTTTTCAAGTCACCCCCTCACAAGCCACATCTAGTCATGAAAATTCTATCATAGTCCAAATTCAAATCCAATTTAATAGACTTGAGGATAAAAGTCAAAATGAAAGTCCAAAGCATGACCTTATAACATCACTCTCATGTCAAGAACAAGGTAGTCCATCCCATGACCCTATCTTTCAGTCCATCCAATAAGTTCTTCAAGACAATCATGACATCCAAAAAACCCCAACCCTTGACAAAGACTTCAATCCTAATTACATCACCCATGACAACCTCATCTTTGACCAAGACCCTGCTATTGACCAAGAAGTCCAAATCCATGACAAACCCATCTTTGACCAAGACCCTACCATTGAGCAAGAAGTACAAGACGATCCACTCCTTGACCTTTATGCCATTCATGATAAAACACTTGCCGACCTTATAAGGCCTTGACTATTGACACTTCCCACGATGAGACACTTGCCTACATGGGATACATAGATGATATTCCTCCAAAACAAGAATCTTCCACTAGGGACATGCTTGCATATGATCAATTTATAGCTAAATTCATTGGAATCTATGACACTAACCATAATGATGGCTTCGACATTGCCTTGGAAGCACCAACAGAATCATCTAAACCTAACATGTCACACGATCAAACCAAAGATATCAGTCGGGAATATGTCCAACATGACAATGAAGCTAAGACACTTTATCAACTAGGGTTATCTATCTTTGTCAGAGCAAGCTTTCTTGTAGATGAAAATATTACAAGTGATAGTATCCACATACCTAATAGTGGGTTAGCATCTTGCTTTCAAAACAACAAATACCCCATCGCAAATAGAATATGTCAAAGCATGTAATATCAAGGAAAAGGACTAGGCATACATGAGCAAGGAATTATAGAACCAATACAGCTTCAGGAAAATTACAGACATCAAGGTCTTGGCTATTCCTTAGTTATTAAATAAAATGATGTTAATGGTACTGGTGCAGGAACACTTGAGAAACACTAGGCTTTCTAGAAGTCTAGAATGAAGTTCTATTTTTGTTGTGTTATCTTGAGGTCATGTTGACCATCTTTTTTGTGTTAGAGGTGTTAGAATATGTTATAAGTAATTTTGATCAGTAGTTCAAGGTAGATTGGAAGAGTTTCACAACTTGTTTCCAATAGGTTTCACTAGGTGTTAGAAATAAAGCAGAAAATGTTGCATTTTTGCAATTTTGGCCTAATGTGGTGGTTATATCTGACCAAGAGATGAAGTAACCTCTTTATGAACCTTTAAAAGGTGGTCCTCAAACTGAAATGGAGGTTGGAAAAACATTGTATCTTTTGGGGTTTACCGTTCATATGGAAAAGCAATGAATTTCATGCAATTTTTTGGTTTTTAGTTCTTGTTTTGAGTGTTAATGGAGGGTTCCAAGCACTATGCAGTGTTTGGCACATGTGATAAGTACTATACAAGCTTTGTGTGGTTAGTAGCTAGGTTGTTTCATCATTTCATATCTTTGTTTTTGGTAGGTTTTATTTCTTTCATTGTTGATCAGTCTAGTAGACTGTTATTCATGGAGTCTTAGACCTTTGTTTTCCACTATACCTGGTGTATAGCCCATGGGGAATGAGGCTAAGCTCCATGCCTGTATATAGAGTAGGTTTAGGAGATTTTAGAAGTCCAAGAAGCATGGTGAAAGTCTTTCCCTAGGTGAGCTTGACTATGCCCGGCTAGGAAAGACAGTGAAAACCAAGCCCTAACGTTGCAAAGGTGTTAATTCCCTATCAATCCAAGGTGTTTGGTGGATGTAGGAGACCTTGAAAAAGGTTTGGAAGGAAGCAAGATTCTTCACCAATACTTTTGGGGATTGGAAAAAGCAAACAGTTCACTATGTGGTCAAGAAATGGCCTAAAAAACC
The DNA here is from genome assembly GCA_007258455.2 of Sequoia sempervirens. Lineage (NCBI taxonomy): Eukaryota > Viridiplantae > Streptophyta > Pinopsida > Cupressales > Cupressaceae > Sequoia > Sequoia sempervirens. The sequence continues at coordinate 4,965 of VDFB02106463.1, read as the reverse complement.
CTAAACCTCACAAAATCAGGGTTACACCTGTGTACGGTCAGTGAAGGCCTGAAACCTCAAAAGTCCTTGAGAGGTTGGAAAATGAACCAAGGTCTCCAAAGGAAGTTTTTTTCGAACTATAGAAGGATGGGAGCTTAAACCTATTTTCTTGGGCTAGGAGGCCTAATTGGGGCTCAAGGGCTAGTAGCAATTCTTAAACACTAGAGTAGGGTTTGGAGTGAGCGATGGAGAAATGGTGACTGGTGGTTGTTCAAGAACCCTTGTGAGATGGTTTTGAAGCCACGAAAGACATCCCACACCCCTGCATTAAGTTAGTGAGGCATTTGAGGGATAGCTAGTCTTTAGGAAGATTAAAGGCTAAGGAGAGAAAGAGGGAAAGAACACCAAGTTTGGTTTGGTTAGGAAAATGAAGATGATAGTAGGGTTGGCCAAAAGAACCAAGGGTGCCTAACAAGCATTAGGGCCTATAGGTTAAGAAGGTGGAGAGTGACACCAAAGGTTTTTCCAAGTTGAGATCCAAAGCATGGGATAGTGATTGTCTCATCCAACCCTACCCTATCAGGTACCTCCTCAATACTAGGGGAAACTTTGTTAGATACAAACGTCAAAATGGAGTCCATGAGAAATCCTTGTCATAAGATTTCTACCAACACTCCCTCCACCCACACCATGAACCTTCATTCCATCATAAATAAATCTTCCCTTTGGAACCAACAAAAAAAAAATTCTCACAAATTCAAAAATCAAATGTTAAATGCCATTGAATCAGACAAAAAGACAAGCAAACAAATGAAATTAAAATGGATCCAAAAGAAAAGTGGATCAAGCAAAGAAAATATGTCAAAATAAAAATTCAATCACAATGTAGAGCCACAAGGAAAGAGGACTCCCACATATAACACATGTCCACCTCCTTCAAAATGGTCATCAAGCAAGGCATCTAAGGGTGTTGGTTCCAAATGCCATCCTTCCAAAATATGTCATCCACCATACCAAGTTTGGAAAATAAAAAATGATTCATCCAAATTTTCAAACAGGCTTTGAACATCTATCATTATCCATCATAATCCTACATCTCACCTAATGTCCAAAAATCCCACATCACACATCCGTCACATCTTGGAAACAACTCTACCATAAGGACTCTCATGGCACTCTATCACAATGTGTGTATTTTAATAAGGCCAACTCTAGTATTAGAAAGGATCACAATGACATTGATCAGTTGTATGCAAGTGCTATGATCCTCACAAGACAACTCCTTCAACAAAGTCATTATTGGCATATCATGGCACTAGTCTCTACATCGGCACCGTCAATGGATTCAGAATAGTCAGTGCTCATCTAAAGCATCCAGGCTATCTACAAAATAAGAAATACAAAAAATTGAAAAATGTGAAACATCGTCACCCTAATGAAAACCTGGCAAATAGGCATCTTGATGGCACCAAAAATTCAAAAAAGTCAAGAAAATAGTAAAGAGAAAAATTTCATCCAAATGGTGAAAACTTGGCAAACAGGCGCCTTGGATAAGTACCATGATGAAAACTTGGAAAACAAACGTCATGTGTAAAATAAATCATCTATGTGGACTTTTACACTTTGGGGCAAGTGTAACGCTTGCGAGATGAGCAAAAGCATTTTAAAAAGTTCATTTCGCTTTAAAAAGTTTACAAGTAAATAATGCCATTAATAAGAGTTGCCAAAGTAAACTCTATGCAAAAGAGTTAATAAAGTTTCATTTCATGTAATTAAATAACAACATTGTATTTCATCATGATTAAACACATGACCAAAGTATATCAGTGCATGTTCATATATGTATTCATCCATGCTCGAAAGAGATCAATAAACCAATATATAATTATTCATATTCAAGTGAGATCAAAAACTTCAATATATACATTTGTGTCAATGTTACATCAAAATCTTAATAGCACATCTATTTCAATGTTGCAGTAACAAGTGTCAAATACAATTACATTTTATAATGGGCTTTACAAGCCATTCTAGTAGGATACACAAGTACATCAATAATAAAAATAAAAGCTTTGATCCTCCAACCGCCGTGACACCATCGGTCTTCTTGCGAGTTGGGGCCAAGAGTGTGATTAAGGCACCTTTTCCACCCAACCACGAAGTACATGACTTCCCCGGGTTCCTTCCTAACTCGAAGAAATCCCCGGCCCTGCATAAGGAGCCTAGCAACCTGACACAATAAAACAGGAGGGAACTCTCAATGCATGCCTAGTGCCTATATGCATTTCTAATATGAGAAAACATATTTCTTGCAACAAGAGGTGGCAGAGACTCAAATACATATATTTTTAGGCTTTTAAAACAAATCCATCTATTTCAATGGTACAAGTGCTTGGCCAAGCATAAATAAAATAAACAAGTGGTAGTTTCAGAAAAGGTAAAACTACCGTCTCTGTGGATCCACCTTCGGCATCCTGTCCTGGAAGTTACCAAAATACAATTTAAGGTGCAAAAATAGAAAATTATGCATTTTTCTTATATGCTTCATGCATTTCATTTATTCTAAAAAGAATTCTTCCATATTCCATATTCATAATATGATTAACAAATTGATTCCCTTTGACATTTGCAGTGAAAATCATCTATCTTTAAAGTGTAAAAGAGAGTTTTCAAGCATCTCTTGAATTCAATCTCTAATTGTTTGAATCAAATAAGTAGATTTAAATTTTCAGAATTTAAAATAAAATCTGTTCTTTTTCTCAGCAAAATCACAATGTCAGCAAGTTTCCTTCTATTTGATAAAAGATTTGTTTTTAGTACATGCTACCCTCTTGAGTGTTCTTTACTCAAGTTTGGTTTTTTAATTGTAAAGAATTGTATGTACATCATGGTACTTTTAGTGTATTACCACAAGCAGAAGTAATAATTTTTTGTTTAAAAACAATGTTCTCAAATTTATGTATATTTCTATATCTTCAAGATTAAAGTTGATTTGAAAGTAAAATTCCCAATTTGCTACAAGTTTCTGGTTAAATAATATACAAAAATAGGATAATTCTTTTAGAAAGATAGAGGTTTGCATATTTGTATCTATGTTTTCTATTGTATGCTAATATTCAGAAATCTACATCTGTATGTAACATAAGAATATGTGACCAAAAGGAAATCACCAATTTTGCATGATTCCAAGAACTACATTTTCATGTTTCCAGCTTCAGGGATACTGAGATGTTTATATATATATATATATATTTGTCAGAAATATATATCATATTTTGTAGACGGTTATATTTGTGTAAGTTCACATTTATATATATATATATATATATATATATTTACACAGCTTTGTGAGTGTATATATATAAATATATATATATAATCATATATATTTACTTATCATTCCAAATAAATCTGCCGCCCAGAACACACAGTGCTATTGAAATATGAATCCAAAGCTTGAATCATAAAACCGATTTCACAGTAATGTTTGGAGGCCACGCCTCTCCCAAAGGGGAGGGAACGGGCTGTGAGGAGGTCGCGCCTCCTCCACAGGCCACTACCTGTGGAGGGTGTCGGCCTCCCCACAGTACTGTCCCTTCCCTTGGGATGGGGTTGGGATATATCCTCTCCCCCATTCAATAAAACAAATGAAAACTCACAAAACTTTCCAGTGAAAACAACGAGGTACCGTAAAATTCAATTGGACTTGAATACATTTCAGGAAAAATAATACACATAGAATCTTTCTATGTTTAAATATATTTATATATATATATATGTGTGTGTGTGTGTGTGTGTGTGTATATATATATGCACAATATAAAACAATACAAAAACATAAATTTGAGTTTATATTTCATTATTCCTAGAAATTTCATCAATAATAAGGAGCAGAATCTCAATGTACAGAATACAAAAGAGGGAAAACCTCAGACTTATATGGACAAATTGGACAGCATTTAACTGAGCAGACAAAAGAGTTTTTTCCAAATTTAAAATACGGTTTGCATGCAATTCCACAAATTCTTACAGTCAATTTCTTAAACTATTTTTTGTAACTCAACAAGAGAAAAAGAGAATGAAAAATCTAGTTAAAAACCTCCAGCTGAAGATGCTCAGAATTCCTTCCTTCCTCCTCCTGGCTGAGTTTTCTGGAAAAGTTCTCCTCCTTCACTTTCTTCCTGATTGCTTAATTTCCTTCTTAATTCTCCAAAGATTCCTTCCAATCCTTCAAAATTGACAGATGAAACATCTTCTTGGCAGCCATTAAAATAACCCCCCCAAAACAAACTTGCAGAGGAAAGTGTTTTCAAGAACCGTTTCTTCACAGGAATGTCTTTTCCTATTCTTATTAATTTCCTTTCTCTCATTTAACCCTAATCTTGTAATTTAACTTAAATATAATTAAGAATATATATGCATTTTAAATTTCAAATTTATAAATAGGAAAATATAGGAAATCATTTACAATTTCTTGCACAAAAGATTTAGAAGGTAATTTAAAAATACTTACTCCTCAAACAAGTATTCCATCTAATTTGTAATTAATTCATTATTTAAATATCACCATTTAAATAGAATTAAAACCGTAAATCCTTTAAAGCTACAATTAATAATTAAATTACATTTATGTTATTATTTTATTATTTATTTATTTTATCCATTTATTATTGATTTTGCAAATAATTCAAAGCAATCCAATTAGAATAGACATTGCTTAAATGCAACTATATGATTCTAGGTGTTGTGTGTGTGACCGAGTGTTCTTCCTCTTTTACCCTATCGGGAAGCTAGCCTTCTTTCCTCAATCACACTCTTGGTCTTCAACCACCTGCAACTCAAATGCACTCAGGCACGCAACAATGAAATTGTATTAGTAATCGATATAGAGATATAAATCAAAGCAATAATTAAATCAATACTTCTATTTTGTTCTATCTTGCATATTTTCAAAATAAAATGTATTCATAACTTCAAAAGTAAATA